>JAUMHN010033925.1:0-53590 GCA_032360265.1 Heliamphora ciliata | reverse complement strand
TTAATCTTTTAATCCGACGGTCTCGAATTAAAGATTAAACGCTTAGGGTTTTAGAACTCTAAACGAGCCGTCAAAGACCCGAATCTTTTCCTCAACCTCCGGACTACCGTCACAGCCCCGGACCACCGCTGGAACGTCAAAAAAACTGAAAATAAACCTGCCAAACAGCCCCTTGAATGGGCCAAAATACTGCTGTCTTTGGCAGCCCTGCGCCGCCTTGTTTCAGCCGCTGTTTGGCCGTCTTTCCGCCACTGTTGAACCCCTCAAAAAATATGGTAGGTAAAGCACATCTAGGTCTTGATCTCCAAAAAAAATTGCGTCAAAATACGATGTCGAATTGGCTCAAAAAAATCTTCAAAGGGCCAAAATTCTGTTGTGGCGCCACTGCGCGCACCGAACTTTGAAGCAGTTTTTGACCCCTTTGCCGCCATCGTCGAACCGCAACCGAACCACCAACGGATAGCCAACGAACAACCTTTATTTCAACGAAAAAATCGCGTCAAAAAGGATTGCCAAAAGCCCCAAAAATGAGCCCCGAAGTTGGCGCCCTACTGCTGCCTTATGTTGCCGTCGCCGCCTCCTTCATCCACTTTCGTCTCGTTTTCGATCCACGTTTTCCATGATACGATTACATCAAAGATCCAAGAAAAATAAAATGAAATAATATATTACATCGCCAAAAATCTATACCCCACGTAGAAGGTGTATAATCGATCTAATCTCGAAACAAAAACCGTCGAGATATACGATAACGATAACAATATAATGAAACATATATTCATTCAAACATATAATCGGATCGTAACGACTTACAGATGCAAAACCGAGGTTAGCACAATAGTTTTTTATGAAAAGCGTAACCGTGGTTCTGATACCATTGTTGGAGAGAGGGAGCCGCACAGCGGAAAAAAAGAGTTTTTGAATCGACGTCGTGACCGTAAAAAACGACGTATGCGATTTTCATGAAAAATGCAAACTAAATTGATATTAATAGTTTAATACCTTTATGAAACTTGTTGAAAAGTTTCAATAAATCCCGAATACGTTGAAAACGACATTGCAATCTTTTCACGTATGACCCAGGCGCACTACGACGATCACGATGTGTGGGCACCGATTCCGATCGAAGTGTTCTTGCTCCTTTTGGTTTCTTCTCACACAATAATCTCCAAAAAGGCAAAATTAATTGCCAAAAAGGACAAGGGGGCGGCAGCTATCTAGGAGTATTAAGATTAGGGTTTGATTAATGAGCCTCCTTTTAATAAATAAGAATATATCTAAATTATATTAAGTATATACTCTCTTTCCTAAAAGGATATAAAGAAATATACTTAACATAAATAATCAATCCCCTCATCTCCTAGGGCCGGCCACTTAGGAAGTAAACCCTATGACTGCCAAATAGCGAAATCGCCCCTCATTAATTTAATTTAATTCCCGAATGTTCCTAGTGGCAAAATAGGCATTCCAATTAAATTAAATAATTACCGAAATCAATAAGAAAAATATCCGTGCATATTATGGGCTACATGAGGGATCACGAGAAAGTATAGGACTCGGGCTAACTGTACGGGAAAATTGAATATCCCTAACTCTGTCCCCGAGTTAGATCCTTTTCCGTATGAACCAGAACTTATTCCACTAAAGGTCCTGACTGAATTCCCGGCCCTAACTCAAATTATGTCTTGAGTTTCCAATTATCAAATGCATTAAATTCTCCCCACATTTAAGATATGGATTTTTGATAAATAAATTAGGTTACTGACAACCTGATTTAATTATCCTCTTCTCATCGCAACCGCATCGCTTAACCTTTGGATATGTCGGATCCGAAGATCCACTATACAGGTTTAGCATAATCAAACTTATAAGCAAAACACATGAGGGGAAACTCCTCAACCTGAATCGGGCGTGGTTTTCGTCATCTGATTATCAATCATCGAACAAATAATGCCAATACCCAACACATCGGTATTGTTGATTTTATGGAGGAAATCTCAACCATTGACGACTTAAAGTACCGTACATCCTCTGAACACAATTAATCAATCACTTCGGGATTAAGAGTTTGTACAATACATGATATTACGGGATGTGGATCAATTCATATAGTCAGTATAGAATTGATCATCCCTTTGATCCCGCTCAATACACTCCAAGTGTACTAACACATCGAGTTCGAACATCGAATTCTCAAAACCTGAATTTGATCCATTTGACCTAGCCAAGAACAACTACTATAACGATGTACTACAATTGTACCAACGGAATGTCTGGGTCCATTGTGATTGTGAGCCTACCTGTATAATTTGTCAGAACCTATGACTCGATCTTCCGTATAGCACGCACCGAGCCAAATACTATATAGAATATACGGACTATGCATTCATACATCATAAATATAAATATGAAACCATAAATATAAAATCATCTCAAATGTTTCTCGTTAAAATGTCAGGGACCCAGAATAAAATACATAAAAAACATGACTTTTCAGTATACATTCCCAACACTTCCAGTGTCATCAATAGTGAAAATATAACATAATATACATAAATTTCAAACCCTCCCATGGAAAGTAAGGAGTGGACTGAAGAACTCCCTCCAGATTGTCATTTCTTTGGTGCAGACCAGGATAGGACCAATCAAGCTCCATAACCCGACAAATCATCTTCTAAAATTCGAGTGGCAACGGGGGGCTCATCGTTCAAGCCCTAGATTCTCTTAAGCTTGGCAATTTCCAGCGCGACTTCTCAGCTCTCGCCAAAGATGGTAGATCACAAACAAGTCAATTCCCATATCCACCAGTTCAAGGGCAGTAGTTCCAAATTGTGCAATATCACAAATCAGGGGGCTCAACAATTCAGCCCCTCTTAGGAGTAGTGCAAGCTCAAAAACTCAGCTAGGCATGCTCGGGGTCCCTTTGCTAGGCATGCTCGGAACCTTCACCAGCTTTCTCTCTCTCTCTCTCTAAAGAAGTTTTCACTTCTCGGCTTCTCAAGCTCATTTACTTTTCTCCCTCCAGAAACCACCTCAGACCCACTCCCTCCAGCACCGTCTGCAAGAGAGTTCAAACTTGGGGGCTTTTTCGGGATGGGTGATAGTTTTATACTTCTTCATGGGTGAGTATTTGGAATACCATCATCATTTTGCTCAGAGGTCGAGGCTAAAGAAAGTGGTGGTTGGCAACAATGGCAAGCAAGTCGTTGAGGACGGGGGCAAGATATTTCCACTAGATGTGGATCTAGATCGATCGAGCATGACAAAATGATCGGGATTCAGTACATCTCAGGTGTACCTATGCAGTTCAGCCACCATCATCTCGGCACAACGTTCGGTACCACCATTCCCTCAATGCTCGGTATCTCAGCATCTATTGCACCTCAAAGCTCGACGGTCAGCATTCTCTTCTCGGCTCGGTATCAACTCGTCTGATTCAACTGATACATCGTCGGAGCTCAATAATAGAAGACTGTTGAGCCGGAGATTGAAGACTGATATATCATCGGAGCTGAACAAGCTGGAGACTATTGAGCCGGTTGAAGGAGCACCGAAGGAAGCAGAACTTGTTAGCATAAACAAAAATAGCTCAAGAGTACTATTCGACTTCAGTACAGTTATGTGGAATTAGAGGAGGTGGGAATGCTGCGGTTCAGGCATTGTCTTGGCAAGAAAAATTAAGTCTTTCTTTTATACTGGCATGTGAATCAGAAGAAGAAGGTGAAGTTGTAGAAGCCATTTTCTAGGTTAAAACCCTAGAGTCTGCTCGTGCACAAAGTTAAGAAAGGAGCTGAAGATTCTCTCAAATTGACAAAACATGAACAAGGAAAGCTTTTGCAGGAAGGTAAAGAAAGTCCTATCTTGGTTGAAAGTCCCAGTTGGCCTCCGGGTCAAGCCTTGGGCAAGAAAGTCTTAACTCGACTAGGCAAAGAAAGTCCTATCCCGGTTAGGCAAGAAAGTCCCAGTTGGCCTCCAGGTCAAGCCTGGGCAAGAAAGTCTTAGCTCGGCTAGGCAGAGAAAGTCCTATCTCAGTTAGGCAAGAAAGTCCCAGTTGACTTCGAGTCAAGACTAGGCAAGAAAGCCTTAGCTCGACTAGGCCCAAGCTCGGCTAGGCAAGTAAAAGTCCCAGTTGACTTCGAGTTAAGCTTGGTTAAGAAAGGCTTAGCTCGGCTAGGTCCCTAGCTCGGTTAGGCAGTAAAAGTCCCAATTGGCCTCCGGGTCGAGCTTGGATAAGAAAGTACTAGCTCGTCTAGGTAAGAAATTCCCAACCGGCCTAGAGTCAAGCCTGGGCACCAGAGACTCAGGCTCATTTGGGTTTCTCTCTCTAGAAGTCATCAAAGACTCTCCCTCTAACACTTCGCCTGCACGTGAGAAATTCAGATTTGGGGGCTGTGGCCAGATCAAGTTCCTTCTCAGAGCTCGATAAAAACTCTCCAACCGCGGTGGCTCATTTCTTATCTTGAGTTCGGTTCATGATCTTTCTCACATATCGAAAACCTGTTTCTCAGTTTGGTCGTGTCTCGGTTATGGATTTTTTGGTTGATCAGCTCGGCAGTTCAGCGATTTGAGTGATCCACAGTTTAGTGTAATAATGAGAATGAGACGGCTGTACCTCCTTGGAGCAACGCAACCTAGTGTTTGTTGCTCGGTCCCAATGCACGGCATCACAAACACTCGTAACTTGAAGTTCGACGGCCTAATTTATTTGGCACATGGTTGGCAACTCCACAACTCAGACTTACTCTCTCAAAGCTCAGTATCTACGACCTCTTAACAACACGGCCCTCTGCTTAGAGCTTAGAACCCAGTGTCTCTCTCCTAACAATTACATCAATATTCTTAATTTCTCCAACATCATACACGACTATTGAAAGTCCACGACAACAAAATGCTGTAGATTCTGATCACTACCCTTCGGATTATTATGAGAACTGTTTGGCTGATCTCTCCCATCTAGATTATCGGTCTGAGGACAAGATAAATATAGATTCATTGACTGATAAGGAGAAAGCTTTGCTATCCATATAAAAAATGGGGTACATGTTGGAAGAGGCCTCAATAGCCATGGATAGGTATAACCCAGATTCCTCAATTACTGAACTGATAAACTTTATATGTGCTGCTCAAATGGCAAAGGCAGCAAATGCCTATCAAATATGCCAAAACTATGAAAAAAATGGCAAAGAACACATCAAATGCAAGAAATGTCACAGCCAACCGGTATAGGCGTGGAGCAGTGAGCAAAAGAATGCCACCACCAGATCGAACCTGCTCTAGAGCTCAGCAAAGCCCTAGCTCCGGCTACGCACTAAAAGCCTTTGCTCCGATCAGGCACCAAAAGTCCTAGCTCAAGCTAGGCAGCAAAAGTCCTAGCTCCGACTAGGCATCAAAAGCCCTACCTCGGGCTAGGCACCAAGAGTCCTAGCTCGAGTTAGGTACTAAAGCCCTAGCATGCTTAGGCACTAAACCATGAAAACCTTGCTCGTCTAGGTACCTTAAATCTTGATGCTGCAAATTTAGTGATCAAAAGTTAGAAACGGTTGCTATGCGATGCTACAAGATCTGAAGAAAGATTATAACATGGCTAAATGGAGAGAAAGAGATTAAAAAATCAAGCTAGCTCGGCCTAGCCCCTAATCTCCTCGGAACATCGAGAGCTCTCCCATGTATAGTTGCCAAAGGCCTTCGGCAAGCACCTTCTCAGCAGCTGAAGTGGGAGCTAAACTCGTACTCATTGTCTATCTTCTGTTATTATTTACCGAAAGAAGAGTTCCACTCACCATGTTCTGTCAGACAAGGCATGCCAAAACCCTACCTCGGCTAGGTATAAAAAGCCCTAATTCGGCTAGAAGTTGAAAGATAGCTTAATTCAATGGAATTTTTTTGATACAGACCAAGGATACATGAAGCTTTCCCCCTCCTCCTGACGGAGTATGTAGAACCTGGGGGCTAATTGTAGTGGTAAAAAACTGACGAATATATTAAACGTGATCAAACACTCCTTAAGGTTGACTAGACAAGGCTTGAGGGTCAAACCCTCATACTCTCTATGTGTAGTGACCCTCCATCCATAGTAAAGGTATGATCCAACAATTTATCTTTCTAATATTTTCTCTCTCAAGACACGTCAAACTTCGGCGTTGGAGGGCATCCCGCTGGCCACTGGTTGGGAGGCTTGTTTTGCAAGTATGCCGGCATGTAGCACTCGGGGGCTCGATCGTCTACAATCTCGTTAGGTTCTTAATCATGAATCAAAGGATGGAATAATCTCAGTCCTCTCAGTAATCATTGGTCCAATCTCATATTGTGGTTCTTTATTGAATGATGAAATTATCGTTATTTGTGATGTAAAACTTACTGAACATTAATGTATCGGTCTGCTAATGACTATCTGTATCAATGATATTTGTATCACATTTGTAGATTATCATTCCTCTAGTTTGTTTCTATTTGTTTTTTATGGCAGATTATACTTGTAGGTTGGTTGGAATGGATAGTCCATCATTAGTACTACTATGCAAATATGATTGGTACACAGTTGCTACAAATGTTGACAAGAGCCATTCGTACCAGTCTATCTTAAATGTTGTGTGCAACTAATGGAGCTGCTTAAGAAATGCATCTTACTCGTTAACTTATTTATCACTCGACCATTTGAAGTGTATGTTGGATAATGATGATGACATAAAGTTAATGTTTTCATTTATTGATAGCAATTTATCTAACTCAGGGAATGATGGTACCAATAGTGAGGATATTAGTAAAGAGAGTAGTAAATATTACTAGCAGACATGAAGGGTAGATCGCAATAGTGATGTTTATTTGTTACATAGTTTTAGTTTTAAAAAAAGATTTTATTGTCTTTTGGTTGGGTGAATGCTATTAGTCACTTGAGGCAAAAGTTTGAAGGAGGTGCACAAGAATTTTGTAATGAACTATCAAAATATTCCATTGAGTGTGGTTTTGATTTTTGGTATGTGAAAAATGACAAGATTGGGGTTATTGCACATTATATTTTTAGGGAGTCGAGGGATTATGTGGATTTTTCATGCTAGAGTTGAAAGTGCAAATGAGTTTTTCTATGTATGCAAATTTAATAATGTATACACATGTGGGGATGATGTACGTACGTACGGCAAGCAATTCACATATGAGTTCTAATCATGTGTTCAAATTTATTGTCAATGAAGTTCATTGTACACCACTCAAGAGGCCAATAGCTATTGTTTATAAGTTTAAGGCTAATTATTGGGTGAACATTAGTTATTACCAAGTTTGAATGTAGCTAAGAGTGACGTAAAACTTATAAACCTACATATTTTCTCAAATAAAAATTGATACATCTAGCAGTCGAAAAGAAGTTCAATACAATGTCAACACGATAATTAGTACACAACCAAAGGTATAGCTACATCTTTTCTTATTCGTCATAGGAGACAATGTCATCAAAATAAGAAGCACAAAGGGATTATGACAACTCATCACTTCATTTGCATTCACATTAGACCATTATATTCATCCTCCTCCACTCGAAATCACACATTTTAATTTAGATATTTGATACTTTATTTGAAACCAATACCCAAATGATAATTGTACCAACAAATAGGATCGAAAAATTATCATTAGCCCAAGACACTGATCTACCCGGACTAAAAGCACTCGACCATAATTCAACTGATAAGATTATTATTGTCTATTCAATATGAAGTACATAACATAGCAATTAAATCAAACCATTTTCCAAAATAATTACAGTATTTAATTAAGATATGTATTTGTACAATGCATCATTTGAAAACATTAATTAGAGCATGGAATAGTAAATCTTTCATTTTTATTCATTTAGGAATCAATAAAATGGGTGATAATGTACATTACAATATGATTCTAAAGCTTCGAACTAGAGTTTACAATCATCAATTGCTTGAACAAGTAATCACATGATCATCGAAGTACCTGTTCACTTTGAAGCAGTTGGGAATCTCAAATAGAGAGGTCTTAGTGTTCTTCGATGTTATCTTCGGCTACTTGTTCTTCAACTTCTAGCCCAAGTATCAAGCGATCAACCTTGTATTGTGAATATGGAGATATCTGATGGTTCCCACTCCTAATCGTAGTGGTTCTCGATTGAATGTAGAAACCTAGTACACTCTAAATTTCTGGCTAAATATTTTAATATAATTAAATTTTTGAATATGATATATGATGATAATTTGTGGTCAAGTATAGCTTATTAATTTAAATTCTTGAAATATGGAATTAAAATTATGTTGTAAATGTGAAATTAAATTAAGAAGTTAATGAAATTAAATTAGAGTGAAAGTAAGCTATGAGAGCTGAAGTTAAAAAGAAAAAATGAGAAAATAAAATAGGTTAACCAAACATGGCTCTTGGGCCATTCTAGAAGAGTGGAGATCAAGAGAGAGAGAGAAAGAAAGATAAAAGAGGGCAAGGGCCCTACCTGCTCATTTCCCCCACGCGTTGGACACCCCATTCCCCAATTTTCTTCTTCTCTTCTTCACCATTTCCTTCCTCTTTGGAAATTGATACATGAACCTTCATTCTCCCTATAAGTTTGGAGATTTAGCGTCAATTGGAGGCTACAAAGGGTGGAGATAAGAGCTCTCTAACCACAAGGAGTGATTGAGATGATCAAGGAGGCAAAATTCCAAGAGTGCCGAACACCCTAGGGAAGATTTGGGCGAAATTTTGAGGCGTTGAAGCGAATCGAGTTAGGATGTTGACTAGTCTAACTGTGTTCTATTGATTTGGGTTGAAATTTGTAAACTTTTTGTGAGCTTTGACTAAAACCCTAGATTTGAAGAAAAGATAGAAATTCTTATTATGTTTTGGGTGTGTTCAATTATGATTTGCAAATATGGAATTAAAATCATGTGTTGTGAATATCTTATGAACAATTGAGCATGAGAAATGATACTTCGTATGATCTTTGAAATTCATTTCCATAAAAATATTAATTTGATTATAAGTTAAAGATATGAGAAATTTGATAATGTGGTATATAATGTGAACTTGGTAGTGGGTGGTTAAACAAGTTGAGTTTTTTTTTTTTGGGATTTCATGAGAATAGAATGCGTAATAAACTTGTGATAAGGAAAGAATGAGATGAAAATTTGTGGAAGTTTATGGAATAAATGTGTATGGCTTGTGAACATGAAATCAAGTTGTGAAATAAACCTATGTTGGGGTTGAAACCCCGGTGTTGTAACGTATAACGAACGGTAAATTGAATGTGGAACCGATAATTGTGGATGTGATAAGTTGGGCTTGAGCAGCTCCACAGTGGAAGATCGAAAACTTACGCAAGAAGAGTGCCATTCCTATCGGGTTAATTCCCGAAAATTGAGCATGTGGTTATCGTGGTGAGTTATAGAGTTATTTATTACCTAGCAGTTTCGCGTAGCCTGTTGGAAGAATATGGAGAAGTTTCTATAAGCTACACCCGACATTGGTTTGATATGAAAATAATATGAGATAATGAAAGTGTTGAAGAATGAAATCCCTAAGATAACAAACATTGATGAATCTTGCTTTAATTAGATAAAAAGGGTGGGTGAGTGAATTAAATTGATCAAATGTGTGAATGGTTGCATTTGTATCACACCTCACAAATCATGCATCAAACTTTCAATAGTTGTTATCCTACGAGTTTCGGCTCACGATTGTTGAATGAAAATTTTACTGGACAAGATCATCCAGAAGGAAATTAAGAGATTAAGGGTTTTTGGGAGGATGTGATTAAAGAAGAAGAAAGAGGATTGTTGATCTTTTGTTTTGAGTTTTGTAATGTAATATGTTTGTTGCAAAGATGTAAAAGCTATATATATATATATTTATATATATATATATATTGGAATGGAACAAGAACTATGGGACTCAAGTTTTGAATAAAATTGTGGTTGAAGTCTTGTAATGCATGTTTTGAAAAGAAATTTGAAGAATACAATGTAATTTTGTTTGAGATGTGAATGTGATGTTAATAGAGTAACCCTCAAGTTATGAAATTTAAGTTTTAGAGTTTATTTTCTATGTATAGTTTTATAAAAATCTTAGTATTTGAAAGCTTGATTGAATGGGATTCCTAACTTTCAAAACAGATTTTGGGAAAAAAGGTCCAGAGCCTGTCCGCTCAATGGACCACTCGAGCAATTTATCGAGCAGTGAAATAGCACTATTGGTTTCTCAATTGCAGGTTCTGAGACATCGAGGGCAGCTTAGGACTGCTTGATCGGTCTTGTGACCGCTCGAGAGATCAAGGCAGATTTTGACAGATTTTTTGTTTTCTTCAAATATGTTTCTATCTTTACACGGATTGGTTCTGGACCCTCTTTTAAGACTATATAACACTTCGAACGACATTTCTTCATGAGTTTAACGTTTTTTCTCCAAATCTTTATTAAAATAATCTTTAAGAGATTTATGACCCTAAGACCTAAAGTTAACAAGGTTTCCTTTAATTGGCCCACTTTGTTGGATTATCGAGATGGGTTCACCTGACTCGGGTTTGAGGCGTGACAAAATAGCATCAAAGCTTTAGATTCGAATACCTATAAGCTGTGGGTGATAATGTGTTTGTATGTGGATTGTTTGATTAGTTTAGGCAGCACTACACGGCATGGATTGTATGCTTGCATGGGTTTGTGAGTGAATTAACTTGCGTGTGGTACTTGTTCTGTACGCATAAAGGTTGGGTCTTGGAATAACGTGGCTAGCCTTCGAGCGTCTAGTTAACTATTTTGGGGTTCAAAATAGAAAGGAGTTTGGCCGACGTTATTTCCATGATTGTTGTGTTATTCTTATGGTTTGTCCTCGGTATGTGAATATGTGTGTTTGTTAGATGATGACTACGTAGGCTTATTAAGTTACACGTTGTTTAAGTTTATTTACATACGGTGGGGGAACGGCATAGTCATGAATTGTGTATTGACGCTTGTGTTTCTCTTATTTAGTTATGCTGCCCCGACGAGGGAGGGGTCGAGGCCATGGACGCGGCCGAGGGCGAGATGAAGCTCCAGTTCTTAAAGGAGGGGATGCAAATTCCCTGCAAGAACCTGTAGGCATTGTAGATGTCATGCAATAGATGTTGGACACGATGAGGACTATTGTAGAGGTCACTTGGGGAGGTGTGAGAAATCCTGAGTCTCGGGGTGCAACAGTGATGAGGGAATTCTAGAGTTTAAATCCTCATATTTTTACGTGGGAGCCCGTCCCACAAGTGGAAATTAACAGAATAGCTAGAGGTGGTAACCAGGATTCTGGATACGTTACAGATAGTAGAAGAAGGGTGGTAACCAGGCCAGAGGAGGTAACTAGGTTAGAAGGATTTTGACAACAGATAGATGAAGCTCCAATTCTTGAAGGAGGGGATGTAAATGCCCTGCAAGAACTCATAGGCAATGTAGATGTCATGAAACAGATGTTGGACACGATGAGGGCTATTGTAGAGGTCACTCGGGGAGGAGCGAGAAGTCCTGAGCCTCGGGCTGCAACAGTGATGAAGGAATTCCAGAGGTTAAATCCTTTGATTTTTACGTGGGAGCCCGACCCACAGGTGGCAACATAATGGCTAGAGGTGGTAACCAGGATTCTAAATACTTTATAGATAGTAGAAGATGAACTGAGAGTTAATTTTGCTACCTTTCGACTTCGGGGCAACGCGCACGAATGTTGAAAATTCGCGAGAATTACAGTTGAGAATACATGGGCGGCATTTACGACTGTTTTTAGAAAAGTACTTTCCCGAGTCCTCCTGAGATTTTTTTAGGGAAGAGTTTCTCTCTCTTATTCAAGGGGCGATGCCTGTGATGCAATACGAAGAGAAATTTACTAACCTGTTAAAGTTTGCACAAGAAATGGTGTCAACGGAAGAATTTAAGAAGATTCGAGAGGCGATTGCGGCTTGCTATCTGGGACTGAGTTGTGACATTAAGAATTTGAGTTTTTTTTAAGTTAGTCAAAGCAGTATGTACGATGGAGAACACATTGGCAGATAATCGAAAGATCAGGGAGAATAGAACTCAGTCTTCCACATTGAGCACCTAATCTGAAGGGCGCCCATTTAGGAAAATGAGACCAAGATCGAGTAGTATGAGTTCCTTACCATAGGGCATGCCCCAGCCATAGCGTTCAGCCCCTACCCCATCAGTAGTTTCATCGGCCCATGTTAAGCGCAGAGAGTTTGTATGCTTTGCATGTGGGTAGCTGGGGCATCGAGTGAGGGATCGCCCGCAGAAAGGACAAGTGAGGGGACATGCGTAGAGACTACAACAGGGTTAGTTTTAGGGCCAATCATAGGGACAGAGACCACTCTAACGCTTTCAATGCGGGGAAGAAGGACATATCAGGTGAGACTACCCTTCGGAAGGGACGAGGACTATCCAGAGCACCTCCAGCACCAGACCTATTTAGAGATAGACTTACCATTAGTCATCACAGCAGCTAGAGATACAGGCACCCCGAGTCACTTGGGAGGCTACTTCAGCTTAGTCGGTCCGACAGCCTACAGGCAGAGGTGTGGGGAAGTCTTCAGGAGTTTAGGGACGAGTTTACATGATAACAGAGACAGGCACTTCACAGCCACCTGTAATACCTAAGACTACCTCTAGTGCACCTGTGGTTCGAGATATTTTATTGGTTTTCAGATCATGGGAACATGTACTGTTTGACACTGGTGCATTTCATTCTTTCATATCATTTTCCTTTGCATCCGTCTTGGGGCTTCCAGTTGAGGTATTAAATGTTGTTCTAAATGTCGAGACACCTATAGGAGGGGGTACAGCACTGAAACGTGTTTGTAGGTCATGTGAAATAGAGATAGCTAATTGACGTCTCGTGTTTGATCTTACAGTGTTGGACATGATTGATTTCGATGTTATCGTGGGAATGGATTGACTGACAACCTTTCACGCACACATCGATTGTGATCAACTATGTATTTTCTTATGTACTCCTGATGGAGACACTTTTTATTACGTGGGTGATAAGGATGACGGCTCAGTGCCTCAACCATGTGACATGAGAAATTCGACGAGTATAAGTTCGGTCATTTCTACCTTTCTTACGTGAGACGATTCATCTACTCGAAAATAATTTCCTTCGGTGGTGTACGAATACTCTGACGTGTTTTTCGATGAATTGTTTGAATTACCACCTCATAAAGAAGTAGAATTTTCTATTGAGCTCATACTAGGGACCACTCCGATTTCTATATCCTCGTACCATTTTGCGCGTGCCGAGCTGCAGGAATTAAAGGTGCAACTACAGGACTTGCTGGATAAGGAGTTTATATTCCTAAGTGTTTCACCATGAGGAGCTCTGGCTCTCTTTGCCAAAAAGAAGGATAGATCATTACGCTTGTGTATCAACTATAAAAAGCTAAACCAAGTGACGATAAAGAACAAGTATCCTATGCCAAGGGTCGATGATCTGTTTGATCAGTTGAAGGCTCAACATGTTTTTCGAAGATTGATATAAGGTTTGGGTACTATCAATTGAGGGTTCGAGAGGAGGATATTCCTAAGAAGGCGTTTCGCACTCGCTACAGGTACTACGAGTTTTTAGTGATGCCGTTCGATTTAACGAATTCCCTAGTTACATTTATGGATCTCATGAACCGTGTCTTCCGACTATACCTCGATCAGTTCATCGTTGTTTTTGTAGATGATATATTGATTTATTAGCCAACAAAATAAGCTCATGAGGTGCATTTGTTTGTGGCACTTCAACTCTTGAGAGAACATAAACTTTATGCCAAATACGAGAAATGCAAATTCTGGCTTTCAGAAGTGAAATTTTTGAGAAACGTTGTATTGAAGGATGGAGTAGTTGTTGATTCAACAAAAGTTGAGGCAGTTCAGAGTTGGGAAAGACCAAAAAGTGTGTTTGAAGCCAGGAGTTTTTTGGGTCTTGCGGGTTATTACCGCCGTTTTGTGAAAGATTTCTCCCAATTAGCTACCCCAATGACTCGACTCACCCAAAAGGAGGTTAAATTTGCATGGAATGATGCTTGTGAAGTTGCCTTCCAAGAGTTGAAGAAAAGATTGAATAGTGCACCGATTCTAATTATACCAGAAAGAGGACTTGGAAACGAAGTGTATTGTGACGCGTCTCATGAAGGGTTAGGGTGTGTTTTAATGCAGTAAGGCAAAGTCGTGGCTTATGGGTTGAGACAACTAAAACTCATAAGAGAAATTATCCAACACATGATCTCAAATTAGTGGTAGTTGTTTTTGCATTAAAGATATGGAGGCATTATCTCTACGGAGAACGATTTGAGGTCTTTTCCAATCATAAAAATCTCAAGTATTTATTTTCACAAAAAAACTTGAATTTGAGGCAACAAAGATGGATGGATATCTCAGAGATTATGACTTCGATTTATAGTATCACCCGAGTAAAGCCAATGTTGTGGCTGATGCCTTTAGTAGAAAGTCATTAAAGTCATTAGCTCAAGCCTGAGTTTAGGAATGGAGAATGTTGGGAGATATTGGTGAGTATGGGTTCAATATACGCGAGGCCGACATCCGTGTCATGTTATTTGCATTTGTTTCAAGGCCCCCGCTTATTAACCGCATTATTGAGGCCCAACAACATGACAGCGAAACACAAATGTACAAAGATCGTATTGTTAATGGGGAAGAGACTGGGGAATCGACTGTTCAGTTTAATCAGGGCCTAAAGTTCATGGGAAGATTATTTATACTTGAGGTTTGTCACGATGAAGTGTTGCGGGAATTTCATCACTCTCGACTTACCATGCATCTCGGCGGTACGAAGATGTACCATGATTTGAGGCGACAGTTTTGGTGGAAGGGAATGAAGAAAGATATAGCTTTGTTTGTCTCCAAATGTCTTACGTGTCAGCAGGTAAAAGTGAAACATCAACGGCCGGTGGGCTCACTTCAACCATTACCAATTTCGGAATCAAAATGGGAACATGTGACAATGGATTTTATTTTGGGCCTTCCTAGATCGCCGAAAGGACACGACACTGTGCGGGTAATAGTGGATCGATTGACCAAGTCAGCGTACTTCCTCCCCATACACATGACTGATTCGGTGGATAAATTCGACAGACTCTACGTCCAAGAGATTTTGCGATTACACGGCGTACCAGTATCAATAGTGTTGGATAGAGACCCTAGATTTACATCTCAATTTTGACAAAGTTTGCAAGCTGCACCAGGAATGAGTCTACACTTCAGTACAACATTTCATCCTCAAACAAACGGCCAATCGGAACTTACAATCCCAATTTTAGATGATATGTTGCAGGTATGCGTATTAGATTTCAAAGGTTCATGGGAAGATCAACTTCCACTAGCTGAATTTGCATACAATAATAGTTACCAAATGAGTATTGGGATGGCGCCATACGAAACTTTGTATGGGAGACCGTGCAGATCTCTGGTATGTTGGGTAGATATAGGAGAAGCATCCGTGTTGGGGTCTAACCTTGTAAGGGAGACGACCGAGAAGATTGCGACGATTCGGAAGCGTTTGATTACAGCGCAAAGTCACCAAAAAAGCTTGCGACGATTCGGAAGCGTTTGATTACAGCGCAAAGTCACCAAAAAAGCTATGCAGATCGAAGAAGACGACCGTTGGAGTTTGAGGTTGGGAACCACGTAATCTCGAGGGTGTCGCCTAAGAAAGGCTTAATGAGATTTGAAAAAAGTGGAATGCTAACGCCATGATTCATTGACCCATTTGAAATTCTAGAGAGAATTGGCAAAGTAACCTATCACTAGCCCTCCCTCCGCAGTTGTCTTCTATACACGATGTGTTCCATGTGTCAATGTTGCGAAAATATGGACCTGACCCATCACATGTGTTAGATTGGTTTGAATTGCCACAAGAAGATGATGTCTCCTATGAGGAACAACCGATCAGAATTTTAGACACTCAACAACAGATTTTGCGTCGGAAGACTTTATCTTATGTGATAGTATTATGGCAACATCATAGTGTGGAAGAAGCAATGTGGGAAAGGGAATGAAAAATTAAATCCAAGTACCCGCAATTGTTTGAGTCGTGACGAGATTCGAATTTCAGGGATGAAATTTCCCAAGGGGGGAAGATTGTAGCGATCCAGTACGCTTTTAATTTTTGGCTAAATATTTTAATATAATTAAATTTCTTAATATGATTTATGATGATAATTTGTAGTTAAGTATAGCTTATTAATTTAAATTCTTGGAATATGAGATTAAAATTAAGTTGTAAACGTGAAATTAAATTAAGAAGTTAATGAAATTAAATTAGAGTGAAAGTAGACTATGAGAACTAATGTTAAAAAGGAAAAAGAAGAAAATAAAAGAGGTTAACCAAACATGGCCCTTGGGCCATTTTAGAAGAGTGGAGAGAGAGAGAGAGAGAGAAGTGGGCAAGGACCGAACCCCTCACTTCCCCCCACCCGTTGGACACCCCATTCCCCAATTTTCTTCTTCTCTTCTTCACTCTTTCCTTTCTCCTTGGAAATTAATACACGAACCTTCATTCTCCTTACAAGTTTGGAGATTTAGCATCAATTGGAAGCTACAAAGGGTGAAGATAAGAGCTCTCTAACGACAAGGAGTGATTGATGTGATCAAGGAGGGAAAATTCCCAACTATGCAGAAAACCCTAGGGAAGATTTGGATGAAATCTTGAGGCGTTGAAGCGAATCGAGGTAGGATCTCGACTAGTCTAAGTGTTTTCTATTGATTTAGGTTGAAATTTGTAAACTTCTTGTGAGATTTGACTATAACCCTAGATTTGAGGAAAAGCTCGAAATTCTTATCATATTTTGGGTGTGTTCAATTATGATTTGCAAATATGGAATTAAAATCATGTGTTGTGAATATCTTATGAACAATTAAGCATGAGAAATGATACTTCTTATGATCTTTGAAATGCATTTCCATAAAAATCTTAATTTGATTATAAGTTAAAGATATGAGAAATTTGATAATATGGTATATAATGTGAACATAGTAGTTGGTGGTTAAACAAGTTGAGTTTTTTTTTTGGGATTTCATGAGAATAGAATGCGTAATAAACTTGTGATAAGGAAAGAATGAGATGAGAATTTGTGGAAGTTTATCATATGAAATCTTGGAAATGGAATAAATGTGTGTGGCTTGTGAACATGAAATCAAGTTGTGAAAGAAACCTATGTTGGGGTTGAAAACCCGATGTTGTAACGTATAGCGAACAGTAAATTGAATGTGGAACTGATGATTGTGGATGTGATAAGTTGGGTTCGAGCAGCTCCACGGTAAGAGACCAGAAACTTGTGCTAGAAGGGTGCCATTTGCATTGGGTTAGTCCCCGAACATTAAGCACGTGGTTGTTGTGGTGAGTTATAAGGCTATCTATTACCCAATAGTTTCGCGTAGCCTATTGAGAGAATAGGGAGAGTTTTCTATAAGCTGCACCCGATGTCGACGTCAGTTCAATATTGAAATATATGAGGTAATGAAAGTGTTGAAGAGTGAGATTCCTAAGATAACGAACATTGATGAATCTTTCTTTAATTAGATAAAAAGGGTGGGTGAGTGAATTAAATTGATCAAATGTGTGAATGGTTGCATTTGTATCACACCTCACAGATCATGCATCATACTTTTATTAGTTGTTATTCTACGAGTTTCGACTCACAGTTGTTGAATGAAAATTTTACAGGACAAGATCATCCAGAAGAAAATTAAGAGACGAATGGTTCTTGGGAGGATGTGATTAAAGAAGAAGAAAGAAGAATATTGATCTTTTGTTTTGAGTTTTGTAATGTAATATGTTTATTGCGAAGATGTAAAAGTTGTGTGTGTGTATATATATATTGGAATGGAACAAGAACTATGGGACACAAGTTTTGAATGAAATTGTGGCTGAAGTCTTGTAATGCATGTTTTGAAAAGAAATTTGAAGAATACCTTGTAATTTTGTATTAAATGTGAATGTGATGTTATTAGAGAAACCATAAAGTTATGAAATTGAATTTTTAGAGTTTATTTTGTATGTATAGTTTCATAAAAATCTTAGTATTTGAAAGCTTGATTGAATGGGAATCTAAACTTTTAAAATAGAATTTTGGTGAAAAAGGTCTAGAGCCTGACTGCTCGATAGACCACTCGAGCGGTGAAATAGCACTCTCAGTTTCTCAGTTGTAGGTTTTGTGACACCGAGGGCAGCTCAGGACTGCTCGATCGGTCTTGTGACCGCTTGAGCGCTCAAGACAGAATTTGAAAAAAAATTTGTTTTCTTTGTTGGAACTAAACTGTCAAGATCATTTATTTGAATACGATTTTTCGATAAAAAATTACTGGACGGGCAATCGCCAAAACAGGCTCCAGATTAAAATTTTTTTGATGTCGAAAGATCAAAATAAAACCCGTGTCACCACAGTTAATTTAGATAAATACCTTTTGGTCGTTTCTTCAACTACGAATTTTGATTCTCCGAGTTAAAGCTCTAAACAGACCTTCTACTATATTCTCGATGCGATTCCCGAACGTAGTGTGTGTGAGACCCGAAACCCTTTCTTTTTGAGTTATTTATATACATGACATGTTTCTTTCAGTATATGAATAGTCTCGATGCATGGTTTATGTTTCAAGTTGTAGAACAGCATGTATAAATGTGTTTTATGCTTTTTCGGGTTTGGTAGAGGCTTGTTTTGCTGGTGTTTGGACCTAAAAACCTGTTTTGCATCGAAAAACACACTACCCAGTAGTTCGGTCGACTGGAGGGGTTAGCCCAGTTGACTGGACCGAGAATTTTGAGTTCGATCGACTGGACATGGGGGTTTGGTCAATTGGACAGTACTTTTTTTTTCGTGTCTATAAATATCCAGTGGGCTGAGATATTTGTTTAAACCTTTCTTCTTGGCTAAGTTTCCCCTTTTCTCTGCCTTCTCTCTAGCTTTGAGGGCCCGGGGCTTGGTTTTTTGGTAGTTTGTTTGTGGATCCTTGTTGTACGCGCCGTAAGCTTTGCGTTCATCCGGTCGAATTCTCGTTCTGATGCTATTTAATTTTGAGACGTCGAGTTCTTGACTCTCCGAGGTAGGATTCTAAATCCTACCGTTGCTAAAGGGTGTTATATGCAGTTATATGTGTTTTCACAGGGTAAAAAATACATCGAATGTGGTTTTCATGTTTTTAACCTTGGTTTTGGGTAAAAAGTGGGTTTTATGCCTTTCTCAGTTTATACATGGTTTGGATGCATTGGTATCCGTAGTTTTCAAAATGAAGTTTGAAAACGAGGTATTTTGTGAAAATGGTGAAAAACGTATTTTTTGAGATTTGGAGCTAACCCTCTGGGTTGAGTCTCAACTCTTAAACGTTTTATTGGAAATGGTTATTGATCTCCATGGTTGATGGATTGGATCATTTTATACATGTATTGTATAACTATTTTGTGGGTTTTCGTAGTTGAGCTACTGTGGGTTTTTAAATAATTTTTCATAGATGTACCGTGACATTGTGTGGTTTTGAGTTGAACTTCTATTTCTCCTTGGTGGAAGTCCAAAAACGTGCGCAGAGTGGGTTTGCTACGGTCCCTCGGGTTAATCCCCATAAATGTAACTTGGTTATGCTTCATCAATCGGTCGTGGAAATTGGTAAAGAAGTTTGTTACCCCGTGAGTGGCTTTATTATTGTAACTCCGTATAGAACTTGTCATACCTAGCAGGCCTTAAGTGGTTCAGGACTAGGAAAATGGGCATGAGTCTATAGTTGTTACCTTTGTCTGTGCGGCAGAGTCCTACATAGGATTTCATTTATATCTTTCTCCTCGGTTGTGTGGCCCGAGTGGAGCATACTGTTTTATTACAACTTTTTCTTAACTGTGGCATGATATCTGTTAGGATAATAGGCATAGTTTGAAGGATGGAAAACTTGTGGTTTTAGAAGGAAAACCTTTTTTTGACTAATGTGGTTGAGTCTGTATGCTTATGATTGCATAGCCTGCTTTCTAGCTTTACTGTCTATTTTTTATTGGGCTTTAGCTCACGGTGTGGGATTTTGCTATAATAATCTTTTTCAGGTGAGTATGTGGAGTTGACCTAGATTCATGTGGTGGCGGAAGACTAGTTGTAGTTTTTCTATTTTGACATGTACTTTTACATATGATGCCTGTTTCAGAAGGCGAGTTTTGTATGCCTTGAGGCGATATACTTATTCATATATGAGATTGCATGTTTACTATTTATGAGAGTTGAACTGTAGGGATCTTTTATCCAAATGTTATATATTTTTAAGTTGATGGTTTTCCAACTACAAATCTTATTTTCTTAAACGGTATTTTGGTGGGCTTTCGCGTGACCCTAGTATTTACGAGGATCACCTGCAGATCGTGTTACAAACTTTGAGAGAGCATCACTTGTATGCGAAGTTCGGCAAGTGCGAGTTCTGGATGTCTGAGGTGAGGTTTCTTGGACACGTAGTGTCGACAGAAGGAGTAGCTGTGGATTCGTCGAAGACTAATGCTGTGACCGGTTGCGAGCAACCGAAGAGCGTCTTTGAGATTTGTAGTTTTTTGGGTTTGGCAGGTTACTATCGGCGGTTCGTGAAGGACTTTGCGAGACTTGCTGCACCAGTGACGCGTCTGACATGAAAGGGAGTTGGGTTTGTTTGGAGTGAGTCTTGTGAGTTGGCGTTCCAGGAGTTGAAGAAGAGGTTGACTAGCGCACTAGTGTTGATTATCCCAGAGCGAGGCTTGGGGTATACAGTGTACTGTGATGCATCACACGATAGTCTGGGATGTGTTCTAATGCAGGGAGGTAAGGTTGTGGCCTACGGTTCTCGACAGTTGAAGATGCACGAGAAGAACTACCCGACACACGATCTGGAGCTGGCAGCTGTGGTCTTTACTTTGAAGACATGGCGTCACTGTCTTTATAGTGAGCATTTCGAGGTTTACTCTGATCACAAGAGTCTGAAATACTTATTTTCATAGAAAGACCTGAACTTGCGCCAGCGACGATGGATGGAGTTGTTAGAGGATTATGATTTTGTCTTGCAGTATCACCCAGGGAAGGCCAATGTTGTGGCAAATGCTCTCAGTAGGAGATCACACGGGTCGTTAGCTTCTGTGGCTTTACGCGAGTGGGACATGCTTGGAGAGATTGGGGAGTTTGATCTGTATCTCGGAGAGACAGCGACAGGTGCCACCATATTTTCAGTAGTTACTCGGCCAGTGATGATAACACGTGTGCTAGAGGTCCAGCAGACGGACCAGGAGGCTCAAATGATACGGGATCGTGTTGCTAGTGGAGAGGATACAGCGGGATGGATTGTGGGTCTAGATCAGAGTCTGAAATTGGCTGGGAGGTTATTTGTGCCAGAGTCATGTCGCGCAGATATACTACGTGAGCGTCATCATTCTCGCCTTGCGGTGCATCCTGGAGGCACGAAGATGTATCATGTCCTACGTCGTCAGTTCTATTGGACGGGAATAAAGAGAGACGTGGTCATGTTTGTTTCTTGGTGCCTTACCTGTCAGAAGGTGAAGGCGGAACACCAGAGACCGGCAGGATTGCTACAGCCGTTACCGATATCAGAGTGGAAGCGGGAGAACGTCACGATGTACTTTGTGTCAGGACTTCCTCGATCACCTAGGGAACACGACGCCGTATGGGTTGTGGTTGATAGGTTGATGAAGTTTGCACACTTTCTCCCCATCAGTGTGAAGGACTCAGTGGACCGACTGAGTAGATTGTATGTTAGAGAGATAGTCTGGTTGCATGGAGTGCCAGTATCTATTATTTCTGATCGAGACCCGCATTTCACATCGTGCTTTTGGAAGAGTCTTTAAGAGGCTTTGGGGACGAACTTGATGTGCAGTACTGCTTTTCACGCCCATACGGATGGTCAGTCTGAGAGGACTATACAAATTCTGGAGGATATGCTGAGAGCTAGTGTCCTCGATTTTAGAGGTTCTTGGGAGACCCTTTACCTTTGGCAGAGTTTGCTTACAACAATAGTTATCAATCCAGTATTGGAATGGCACCGTATGAGGCTTTGTATGGTAGACCGTGTAGATCCCCTGTGTGTTGAACAAATGTAGGGAAGTCTACAATTTTGGGACCCGACTTGGTGCAGGAGACGACAGAGAAGGTTGCCGTGATTCGCCAACGCCTTATGATAGCTCAGAGTCACCAGAAGAGTTATGCAGATCTGAGGAGGTGACCTTTAGAGTTTGCAGCGAGGGATCATGTGTTTCTAAAGGTCTCATCACGTAGAGGTTTGATGAGGTTTGGTCGTAGCGGGAAGCTATCACCGCGCTTCATTGGACCCTTTGAGATCCTCGACAGAGTTGAATAGGTCGCATATCGTTTGTCTTTGCCACCTCAATTAGCATCTGTGCACGACGTGTTTCACGTTTCTATGCTTCGGAGGGACGAGCCTGATCCTGCACATGTACTAGATTGGGCTGAATTGCAGGTTAAAGGGGATGCCACTTATGAGGAGCGTCCAGTAAAGATTCTAGATTCAAAGGAGCAGGTGTTACGGGGGAGGACAATTACTTATGTCAAGGTCCTATAGCTTCATCACGGGGTTGAAGAAGCGACATAGGAGCTCGAGTCTGGGATGCGTGCTAGATACCCTGACCTGTTTACCTCGTGACCTTGTTGCGAATTTTGGGGGCAAAATTCCTTAAGTCGGGGAGAGTTGTGACACCCGGAACCCTTTCTTTTTGAGTTATTTATATATATGATGTGTTTCTTTCAGTATATGAATAGCCTCGATGCATGGTTTACGTTTCAAGTTGTAGAACAACATGTATAAATGTGTTTTACGCTTTTTGGGGTTTGGTAGAGGCTTGTTTGGCTAGTGTTTGGACCTAAAAACCTGTTTTGTGTCGAAAAACACACTGCCTAGTAGTTCAGTCGACTAGAGGGGTTGGCCCAATCGACTGGACTGAGAATTTTGAGTTTGGTCGACTAGACATAGGGGTTCGGTCGACTAGACAGTACATTTTTTCTATGTCTATAAATATCCAGTGGACCGAGATATTTGTTTAAACCTTTTTTCTTGGCTAAGTTTTCCCTTTTCTCTACCTTTTCTCTAGCTTTGAGGGCCCGGGGCTTGATTTTTTGGTAGTTTGTTTGCGGATCCTTGCTGTACGCGCCATAAGCTTCACGTTCATCCAGTTAGATTCTCATTCCGAGGTAGGATTCTAGACCCTACTGTTGTTAAAGGGTGTTATACGCAGTTATATGTGTTTTCACAGGGTAAAAAATACATCAAATGTGGTTTTCATGTTTTAAACCTTGGTTTTGGGTAAAAAGTGGGTTTTATGCCTTTCTCGATTTATACATGAGTTGGATGCGTTGGTATCTGTAGTTTTCAAAAGGAGGTTTGAAAACAAGGTATTTTGTGAAAAGGTGAAAAACGTATTTTTGGAGGTTTGGAGCTAACCCTCGGGGTTGAGTCTCAACTCTTTAACGTTTTGTTGGAAATGGTTGTTGATCTCTCTGGTTGATGAATTGGATCATTTTATACATGTATTGTATAACTGTTTTGCCGATTTTATACATGTATTGAGCTACGGTGAGTTTTTAAATGATTTTCCATAAATGTACCATGATAGTGTGTGGTTTTGAGTTGGTCTTTTATTGCTCCTTGGTGGAAGTCCAAAAACATGCGCAGAGTGGGTTCGCTATGTTCTCTCGGGTTAATCCCCATAAACATGGTTTTGTTATGCTTCGTCCATCGGTCGTGGAAATCCATAAAGAAGTTTGTTGCCCCGTGAGTGGCTTTATTGTTGTAACTCCGTATAGAACTTGTCATTACCTAGCAGGCCTTAAGTGATTTAGGACTAGGGTAATGTGCAGGAGTCTATAGTTATTACCTTTGTCTGTGTGGTAGAGTCGGTACATAGGATTTCATTTATATCTTTCTTCTCGGTTGTGTGGCCAGAGTGGAGCATACTGTTTTATTATAACTTTCCCTTAACTGTGGCATGATATCTGTTAAGATGATATGCATAGCTTGAAGGATGGAAAACTTGTGATTTTAAAAGGAAAACCTTTTTTTTTGACTCCTGTGGTTGAGTCTGTATGCTTATGATTGCATAGCCTGCTTTCCAGCTTTACTGTCTATTTTCTAATGGGCTTCGGCTCACGGTGTGGGATTTTGCTGTAAAAACTTTTTTCAGGTGAGCATATGGAGTTGACTTAGATTCCTATGGTGGCGAAAGACTTGCTGTAGTTTCCCTATTTTGACATGCACTTTTACATGTGATGCATGTTTCAGAAGGCGAGTTTTGTACGCCTTGAGGCGATATACTTATTCATGTGTGAGATTACATGTTTACTGTTGATGAGAGTTGAACTGTAGGGATCTTTTATCCAAATGTTATATATTTTTGAGTTGATGGTTTTCCAACTACAAATCTTATTTTCTTAAATTGTGTTTTGGTGGGCTTTTGTGTGACCCTAGTATTTGGGGCGTGACGGTGTGGGTTACGATCCTTCAAGAATTGGTACTGGCAGAACCTGGACAATCTTTGTCTTAAAAGATAACTTATGAATTTGGTTCAGCCTACTCGCATATTTATAGAGTTACAACAGGGAACTGTGAAGTAATTATGACATAGACTTCTAGTGTGACCCAGATACCCTTCCACTAGTTTCTTCAAATATACAAACCTCCCAGCAATTTCTGTAATTATGAAAACCTTACAATTGTTTTTGTAATTTTCATAAAATACTAAATTATAATTTATACCATTAAAGAAGTGTAACTGCACTCTTAGCTATAATCTCAAGACCAATCTGCATTGAGCTCCTGTTATTAAATACTTAACTAATCTCTCTACGTTAAGATTTTTGATACCCGCCAGTTAAATTTAATTACTGATAATTTAATTTAATCGGTACCTTTAAAATTCCTTAACCCCTTTCTCTTAACTTATTTGACTGCCAGATAATTAAATCCACCGGCAGGGTTTGGCCTAGTCAAAACTTATTAGTTTTCTTAAGGGCTATCGTCAATCCCGAATAATTGAGACGTGAATTCCGTCAATAATTAATATTCACCATATAATTAATACTGCTATCCAACTCACCAGAACTATTGACCCATAAAAGATCGCACCCTTTAATGAATCAAAACAACAAATATTAAATATACACAAATAAGAATTATTTCGAGATTAAGAGCATAAACACTAATAATAACCTTGGGATGTAAATTAATTTATATAGTCAGTATAAAATTAATTACCTCAATATGGTCCTGTTCAATACACACAAAGTATACTAGTGTAGCGAGTCGGAACAATAGACTACGCTACTATCTGTTCCCCGTAACCAAGACAGGCCTACTAGAACTCTATGCTACAGTCGTACCGATGGTTTATCCAATTCCATCAAAACTGTGAACTACAAACTTATATTCTACAAGAACCTATATTCTAGTCTTCTGTGTGCAAGCCGTACTCTACACACACCAAATTAAATATTATACAGAATAAAAGACATCTATACATAACATTTAAAGAAATAATATTGCATTAATTAGTCATTAAGATTCTCATAAAATAAAAAAATAATTTTATTAAAATAAAATTAAATACTAAAACCAAATAAAATTCATGATTTTTTACTATACAACACTAACAATCTTCACGTATGTTTCTATCTTTACACAGATTGGTTCTGAACTCTTTTCTAAAACTACATAACACTTCAGATGACATTTCTTCTTGAGTTTAATGTTCTTTCTCCAAATCTTTATAAAAATAATCTTTAAGAGATTTATGACCCTATGACCTAAAGTTAATAATGTTTCCTTTAATTGGCCCACTTTGTTGGATTATCGAGATGGGTTCATGTGACCCGGGTTTGGGACGTGACATCGAAGGTATTGACGCTATTTTTGTGTTTGTGGGTATGTCGACTATGGCAACGTGATATTTAGGATGATGGATTTGTTTGAAAAGATTTGAGGATGATTTGGGCCACAATGGCGGTATGATTGAATTTGTTTTGATTTCGGTTAGCAAGGGGGTACTATTGGGTATCTGCAATGTCTTAGGACTAATTGTTGTAAAAATGTTTTGATGGGACTAAAACTTGAATTCTACCAAAATGAGGACCTTACGCAAATTTTTCCATGCTTTGGGCTAAGTCCCATTTGAGATACTTGTTTAGTGATAAGTCCCAACTTAAGATTGATGTTCCATTAAGTACTCTACCTTATTTTTATACCAAAACTATCCCTATGTGATCATTAGAAGCACGCAATTCTGGCAATTCCAAAGAAGACAATGATTCTAAAATCATGAACCCAAGAAATTCGATGATTTCTTCGAAAAGCACTCTCTTGAAAATTTTGGCCATTGCGAGCAACAATATCTTGTGACCTAGGGATAACGATTGTTTATCAAAATTATTAAAAAACTACCAAGATCAGTTGCATTGTTTTTTACTGTTTCGAAATATGAAAACTCGATGTAACAGTACCACTCACAAACCCTAGAAATTATAGTAGTAAAAACCCTAGCATATAAAGAAATGAGACATTTGCAAATGATCCTTCCTCTAAACTCTGAGTTCTATTTTTGGGTTTTAAGGAATCAAATGGTTCATAGTTATAAACGAAGATGTAACTTTCTTGAAGAAAATTGGTGTTTTGCCTCTGTGCACCAACATTTGACTCATTATATTAAATTTTTGTACATTTCTCCTCCTAAAATGTCTTATTTTCTACGAAAGTAACTGGACATTTCTAATCCAAATGTAGTATTTTTGAATAAATCTGATATCAAAATGTATCATTTTCTGAAACAATTACACATTTCGTCAGCATTGTATATCATGAAAATATCTCATTTGTTAAGATTATTGGCATGTGTCGATAAGAAATATATCATTTTATTTATTCAATAATGTCTCATTGCTCATGTGAATATACGAAATGAATGAATTTCCTAATTCAAATGTCTCATTTGTCAAACAATAGCATATTTCATATATTTATCAACGTTTGAGTCATTTGCATAGTTATATATGTGTTTAGTATAAATGTCTCATTATTCAGTCAAATTGTAACATTTTTATTCACAAAATGAGAGGTAGTTAATGTGAATGAAAAATGCGTTATTTGTTATTTAATGACCAAATTTTATCTTATATATAGATACAACATACAAGAAATGGTACATTTTGCGGTGACAATTTTTTTCTCCTATATTAAACAACACCAAATTTTAATGGTTCTATTGATTAAATTCTAAAAATGTGTTGTATAGACACTACACACAAGAAACATTCTTCATATGAAATTCAATTTAGAAAGACTAAAAGCAAATAAACAAAAATGCAGATACATGGGGTTATGACAAAGGCGGCAAAATAACGATTGACAGTATCTGCATAACTTGTAAACATGTTGCTCGGGACAAAACAAAAGTGGGCATAAAGTGGGGGTAAAAAACAGTTAATATCACACTCTCTCTCAAGGGACATGAAAAGCCGAGAAATCAATATAATTTAAGGAGGTTAAAAAGAGTATTTATATGAGCCAAAATCAAAATTATTTATTTATAGGAACAAGAGTAACTGTACACATTAGGGATACACCATCTCATACATCCAAGTTGGCCTACATTAAACAAAAGTCTCATATTCCTTAATATTTTACTAAAGGAGTAAAACAAGATAGTATCTAACTTTGAGCTCGAGCCTATAAAATAACGACTGTGGTGGATCAACCTTAGCCATTCTCGCAATCGGCAACCACAAAAGTTATAGAAAAGTGCATTTATTATTATAATGAACAAGATGAAAAACAATCATTTAAGAATACTAAATACATTAGGTTTTTCACGAGGGACGTAAAAATGCTATATTTACTTGTTAGAAAATCTTCCAAGTCATAAAGAACTTTTTCAACTTTTGCAAAAGTATTACTTAGGCTCAACAGCGACAAATCATTGAATTCACTTTCTCATACTTAAAAATAAAGTTTTCAACATAACTGGCATAATTCAAATACACACATCTCATTCACAACCCATACCCAACAGTGTCTAAGTAATCATCAACCTCAAGATCGAGAGTTCTGACGGTACTATAAATTCAATTCCTAATGCACGGATAGCAACGTGATGGAATGAGAGTCACTCTCCCCTAAGAACGAGTGATATGTGCTTGGTATATAGCCCGAAATGCCTTTAATGTTAATAACCCCCGCTCGACGGAAAACCTCCCCTTTAGGAAGAAACATAAAACCCATAGTTGGGTTGTTGGGGCAAAGTGAAAAGATCCTAAGATTATGTGTATAATTTTCGTCAAAAAAATAACTGGACAAGTAAACGCCGAAATTGGCTCCAGATTAGCGTTGGAGGTAAAACTGTCAAAATTATTATTTTTGTAAACGATTTTTGATAAAAAATAACTAAATGGGCAATCGCCGAAATGGGTTTCAGATAAAACTTTTTGATGTCAAACGATTAAAGTAAAACTCGTACCACCACAGTTAATTTAGAAAAATACCTTTTTGAAACTCCCATCAAATCTCTACTATATTTCTTTATATGATTCCCGAATGTAGTGTGAGCTACGAACCTTCGGGAACTCGTGCCAGCATAACCTGGTCAGTTTTAGTCTTGAAGACAAGTTATGAATTTGGCTCAGCCTATCCGTATATTTATAGGGCTACAGTAGGGACCTATGGAGTAATTATGACAAAGACTTCTACTATAATTCCGATATGTATCCATCAGTTTTCGTGGTTCAGCAAACCTCTCAGCGGTATTTGTAATTATGAAAATCTTGCAGTGGCATTTGTAATTTTTATAAAATACTAAATTACAGTTCATACCACTGAAGAACTATAATTGCACTCTAAGCCATAATCTCAAGACCATCTTACATTGAGCTCATGTTATTAAATGCTTAGCTCATCTCTCCACGTTAAAATTCTCGATACCCGCCAATTAAATTTAATTACTGACAATTTAATTTAATCGGTATCTTAAAATTTCTTAAACCCTTCCGCTTAACTTATTTGTCCGTTAGATAATCAAATCCACATGTAGGGTTTGGCCTGGTCAAAACTTATAAGCTACCTTAAGAGGGAATCATCAATCTCGATCTTTCGACACATGCATTCCGTCAATATATAATTAATATTCACTATATAATTAATATCGCTATCTAACTCACCACGAATATAGATCTATATAAGAATGCACCATCTAATGAATTAAAACAACAAATATTAAATATACGCAAATTCATAATTATCTCAAGATTAAGAGAATAATTACTCTCATAATAATCTTAGTGTGTAAATTAATTTATATAGTTAGTATAAAATTAATTATTCCAATGTGTCATGTTCAATACACACAAAGTGTACTAGTACAGAGAGTCGGAACAATAGACGACACTATTATCTATTTTCCGTAACAAAGACAGGCCTACTAAAACTCTGTGCTACAGTTGTACCAATGGTATGCCCATTTCCATATAAACTGTGAACAAATACTTATATTCTGCCTGGTAAACCAGCATATAATCCTTAGTATTTTTCAGGTACTTGATTATATTCTTTACTACAGTCCAATGCTCATGCCCTGGGTTATACGGATATCTGATAACCATGCCAATGACAAAGTAGATACCGGGTCTAGTGCAAAGCATAGCATACATTAGGCTTCCTACTGCTGAAGCATAAAGAACTGCTTTCATCTTCTCTATCTCATCAGGTGTCTTAGGACATTGATCCTTGAATAGAGTGATTCTATGCCTGAAAGAGAGAAACCCTTTCTTGGAATCCTGCATGCTAAAATTAGCAAGGATATCATCGATATACTTTACTTGTGATAAACCCAGCATTCTTTGTTTTTGATCTCGCACAAGTTTGATCCCAAGGATGTGACTGGCTTTTTTCAAGTCCTTTGTATTGAACTGTACAGATAACCATACTTTTACCGTAGATAATGCCCCCACATCGTTTTCGATGAGCACGATATTATCTACATATAGTACTAGTAAGATCACTACGCTTTCGTCATGCTTCTTATACACACAGGACTCATCTGGACTCTAATCAAAATCACAAAATTTTATAGCTCGATCAAACTGAGTATTCCAAGACCTTAATGCCTACTTAAGTCCATAAATGGATCTCTTAAGCTTGCACAATATGTGCTCTTGGCCCTTCACTATGAAATTGTCTAGTTATACCATATAGATCCACTAGTCAAGACTTCCGGTAAGAAAAGCTGTCTTAACATCCATTTGCCCAATTTCGTAATCGAAATGAGTAGCAATAGATAAGAGAATCTAGATAGACTTAAGCATGGTTACCGACGAAAATGTTTTCTCATAATCAATCTCTTCTTTTTAAGTGAATCCTTTTGTAACAAGCCTAACTTTGATGGTTTCAACCTTCCCGTCTGCTTCTCTCTTCCTCTTGTAGATCTACTTGCATCCAATGAGTTTTATCCCTTCGAGTGGTTCTACAAGTTTTTAGATCTGATTAGAATGCATAGATTTTATCTCTGAATTTATAGCTTTTTTGCCAAAGATCTGCATCTTTGTCCTGAAGTGCTTCATTGTAGTTACAAGATTTGGTATCTAGTTCTACCAGGATCTTGTCAAAAGACTCTCCCAAGAACATATACCTATCAGGTTGATAAACAATCCTTCCACTACAATGAGGTACTACCTGTGTCTGTGTATTAGCAATAACACGCTGTGTAGAATCTGAACCATGTGCAGCAGCACCCTACTCATGATTTGCACCTATCCCGATAATCCTCCTACTACGATGAGGTAATGGGATATCAATGACTTGTGTTTTCTTTTCCATTCTACTAGTATTTTCTCTCATTTCTTCTAGAATAATTTTACTATTGGGCCTGTGGTCCATAATATAATCATCTTCTAAGAATCGGGCATTGGTGCTAACAATGACCTTCTGATCCTTAGGATTACAAAATAGGCCACCTTTCGTTCCCTTGGAATACTGGGAAACAGACTTCTGTCATCGGTTCTAACTTACCGCGTTCCCTTTCAGTACATGTGCTGGATACCCCTAAATCTGAATATGTTTCAGACTAGGCTTACGCTCGGTCTACAATTCTATGAGAGTAGAAGGTACTGACTTAGAAGATACCAAGTTTAGAATATAAGCCGTTGTCACTAATGCGAATTCCCAAAACGAATCAGATAATCCTGAATAACTTGTCATGGACCTTACCATCTCCATAAGAGTCCTATTCCTTCTTTCTGCTACGCTATTCTGCTGCAGAGTGCCTGATGCAGTCAACTGGGACGTAATCCCTTTTGATGACATGTAATTCCTAAACTATCCAAAGAGGTATTCCTCACCACGGTCAGATCGTAGTGATTTGATACTTTTACTTAGACGCTTCTCCGCCTCCGACTTGAATTCTTTAAAATTTTTAAAGCCTTCATACTTACGATGCATCAGATAAACGTATCCATACCTTGAGTAATCATCAATAAAACTGACGAAGTATTTAAAGCCACCTCTAGCCCGAATTGTCGTATGACCACACACATCAAAATGAATCAGTTCTAACAGTTCTTTAGCTCTATAGTCTTTGACCAAAAATAGCCCCTCGGTCATTTTTCTCTCTAAACAAGATTCACAGACTGAAAGTGCTACCACTTCCAATGAACTCAAATATCTATCTTCTACCAGTATATTTATCATTTTTAGATTAATATGACCCAAACGTAAGTGCTAAATAAACGTTTAGTTCATTAAAGAATGAAACTTTCTCTTATATAGTAAATTTGATGTCTTATTCAATTCAGTTAGTTGCAGTGTAAAAGAAATAAGAGTGACAACACAGAGTCATCAAAATGAATAGAATATTTATCCTTTATTAAACTAGAAATCGAAATTAATTTTTTTTCTAATCGAAGGTACATAAAGACAATATATTAGAAGTAATATCTTATCTCTACCAAAATTGAGAGTGACATCTCCTACTGCAACTGCTACCATCTTTATGTTATTACCCATATGTAGGTATAATTTTCTGTCACGCCCAAAATGCTAGGGTCACGCGAGAGCCCACTAAAACACCATTTATGAAAATAAAATTTGAAGTTGAAACACCATCAACTCAAAAATATACAGCATTTGGATAAAAGATTTTCCAAAGTTCAGCTCTCATAAACAGTAAACATGCATTCCCATACATGAATAAGTATATCGTCTCAAGACGTACAAAACTCGCCTTCTGAAACAGGCATCACATGTAAAAGTACATGTCCAACAGGAAAACTACAACTAGTCTTCCTCCACCACAAGAATTTAGGGCAACTCCACATGCTCACCTGAAAAAGGTTTTATAGTAAAATCCCACACCGTAAGCCGAAACCCAATAGAAAATAAACTACATAAATCTGTAAAGCAAGTTATGCAATCATAAGCACATGAGCTTACCCACATGTGCTAAAAGGTTTTCCTCTAAAAAATCATCAGTTTTTCATCCTTGAAATTATGCATATCATCCTTACAGATATCATGCCACAATTAAGGGAAAGAAATAAAAACACAATAATCTCCACTCGGGTCACACAGCCGAGGAGAAGAGATAAAATGTAATCTTATGTATCGACTCTACCAGATTGAAAAAGGTAACAACTATAGACTCTTGCCCATTACCTTAGTCACCACTTAAGGCCTGCTCGGTAATGACGAGTTCTATACGGAGTTACGACAAAAACGCCATTAACGGAGGCAACAGGCTTAATTTACGGGATCAACCCGAAGGCCCAAAGCACCTACTGCTTAATTTATGGGCCCAAAATGCGAGGGTCTAAAGCACCCACACGACGCCATTCACGGAGGCAACCGGCTTAATTTACGGGGATTAACCTGAAGGTACAAAGCACCTACGCTGTGCACATTTCTGGACTTCCACCGAGGAGCAATGTAAGCCCAACTCAACAAACCCACTGCCACGGTACGTCTATGGAAAATATTTAAAAACCCCCGTAAAATATTTTATACAACGCATGTATAAAAAGATATCCAATCCATCAACCATGGAGATTAGACAAAACATGATAAAACACGCTTTCAACCAAAACGTTTTAAAAGTTGAGACTCAACCCGATAGGCTAGCTCCAAACCTTCCAAAACATGATTTTCAAAGATGCACACCCATCAGCCCAGGTTTAGTCGACTAGACCCACCCTCCAGTCGACTGAAAAACTCACTGAAAAAAGGCCCAAAATGCCAAACATTGTTCAGTCGACTAACCCCATGAGTTCAGTCGACTGAACCCACAAAATCATGACCCAGTCGACTGACCCCATAAGTTCAATCAACTGATCTCACCCAGAAAATGTTTTTGAGCTACGATTTTTCCTTTTTGAACCCAAGATGAAGCCTCGAAGCCTCCATCTAACACCCATGGACTCACACACACCCGAGTTTATCACCAAAGGCCTCAAAGAAACATCCAACACCGTTTTCATCCAACCGATACGGCAAAAAAAGGCTTTTAAACCAAAAACTCAATTTTCCCAAACATAAAACATATTTTCATAAATATAAAATGGTAAAGACGCATAAGATTACATATAACACACTCTAACAACTTTAAAGTCTAGAATCCTACCTCGGTGAGTTGAAAACTCGATGTCTCGATCCACGTGCAAAATTGAGCTTCGTCAAAATAAAATTCCGTCCGGATAGATGCGTAGACCACGATGCCAACAACAAAGATCGACTATTGGATCGTAAAAAACCAAGCCCCGGGCTCCCGAGAAGTTAGAGAGAAGGCAGAGAGAAAAATGAGAAAACTTAGCGAGTAAGTTTTGAAAATATCTTTTACAAAATATCTAACTCCAAATATTTATAGGGCTCCGAAATATCTTTTTTTTAAAATTTTTAAAATTCGCACCGTAACTCCCTACACCCCCGAGAAGCAACCCCGCATGGTTATATAAATCGAAACATGCATCAAAACGCATCTGCACATGCTAAAGTAAAAATACCGAATATAGATATAGAAAGAAACATATCCAACATATCTATACAATACAAAAAGAGACGGATCCGGGTCTCACAACTCTCTCCCCTTAAGGAATTTTGCCCTCGAAATTTGCTACAAGGTCACGAGGTAAACAGCTTCGAGTATCTAGCACGTACCCCAGACTCAAGCTCCCACGTCGTTTTTTCAACCCCGTGATGAAGCCATAGGACTTTGACATAAGAATTTGTTCTGCCCCTCAACATTTGCTCCTTCGTGTCTAGAATCTTCACTGGACGTTCCTCATAGGTGACATCCTCATCAACCAACAGCTCGGCCCAATCTAACACATGTGAAGGATCAGACTCATACCTCCAAAGCATAGAAACGTGAAATACATTGTGCACAGATGCTAACTGAGGTGGTAAAGCCAAACGATAAACAACCTCTCCAACCACGTCAAGAATCTCAAAAGGTCCAAAGAAATAGAGTGATAGCTTCCCGCTACGACCAAACCTCATCAAACCTCTACGTAGTGAGGCATTTAGAAACACGTGATCTCCCACTACAAACTACAAGGATCGTCTCCTCTTATCTGCATAACTCTTCTGGCAGCTCCCTGCTGTCACTAGACGCTGGTGAATCACTGTAATCTTCTTCGTCGTCTCCCGTACCTTGTCGGGTCCCAAGACGGTGGTTTCTCCCACATTTGTCCAACACGCTGATGACCTACATGGTCTACCATACAAAGCCTCATACGGTGCCATCCCAATACTGGACTGATAACTATTGTTGTATGCAAACTCTGCCGAAGGTAGGTGGTCCTCTCAAGAACTCCTGAAATCAAGGACACAAGCTCTCAACATATCCTCCAAAATCTGTACAGTCCGTTCAGAATGACCATCCATCTGGGGTGAAAAGTAGTACTGAACATCAAGTTCATCCCTAAGGCCTCCTGAAGACTCCCAACAGCGCGAGGTGAATCATGGGTCTCGGTAAGAAACAATATACACGGGCACTCCATGCAACCGGACTATCTCTCTGACATACAATCTACTCAGTCCATCTATCGAATCCTTCACGCGAAAGGGGAGAAAGTGTATAAACTTCGTTAACCTATTGACCACAACCCATACGGCATCGTGTACCCTACGTGATCGAGGAAGTCCCAACACAAAGTCCATTGTGACGTTCTCCCACTTCCACTCTGATATCGGTAACAGCTGTAGCAATCCTGCCGGCCTCTGGTGTTTCGCCTTCACCTTCTGATAGGTCAGGCACCGAGAAACAAATCGGATCACATCTCTCTTCATTTCCGTCCAACAGAACTAACGACGTAGATCATGGTACATCTTCGTACCTCCTAGGTGCACAGCAAGGCGAGAATGATGACACTCATGTAGTATATCTGCACGGCATGACTCTAGCACAAACAACCTCCCTACCAATTTTAGACTCTGGTCTGAACCCATAACCCATTCTGTTGTATCCTCTCCACTAGCAACTCGATCCCATATCATTTGAGCTTCTTGATCCATTTGCTGGACTTCTAGCACACGTGCAATCGACGTAGGTCGCGAAACTACTGAGAATAAGGTGGCACCCGTTGCTGTCTCCCCGAAACACAGATCAAACTCCCCAATCTCTCCAAGCATGTGCCACTCGCGTATAGCCACAGAAGCTAACGACCCAAAGGATCTCCTACTGAGCGCATCAGCCACCACATTGACCTTCCCTAGATGATACTGCAAGTCAAAATCATAATCCTCCAACAATTCCATCCATCGTCGTTAGCGCAAGTTCAGGTCCTTCTGCGAAAACAAGTATTTTAAACTCTTGTGATAGAAGAAAACCTCGAAGTGCTCCCCATAAAGATAATGATGCCATGTCTTCAAGGCAAAGACCACAACAGCCAACTCTAGATCGTGTGTCAGGTAGTTCTTCTCGTGCGTCTTCAACTGTCGAGAATCATAAGCCACAACCTTACCTTCTTGCATCAGAACACAGCCCAAATCGTCATGTGATGCATCACAGTACATTGTATACCCCAAGCCTCGCTCTAGGATAATCAACACTGGCGCGCTAGTCAACCTCGTCTTCAGCTCCTGGAATGCTGACTCACAGGACTTGCTCCAAACAAACACAACTCCCTTCCGCGTCAGACGCGTCATCGGAGCAGCAAGTCTTGCAAAATCCTTCACAAACTGCCAATAATAACCTGCTAAACCCAAAAAACTACGGATCTCAAAGACATTCTTCGGTCGCTCCCAACTCGTCACAGCATCTGTCTTCGATGAATACACAGCTACCCCGTCTGTCGACACTACATGTCCCAGAAACCTCACCTTAGACATCTAGAACTCGCATTTCTCGAACTTTGCATACAAGCGATGCTCTCTCAAAGTCTACAGAATAATACGCAGGTGATCCTCGTGCGCCTCCCTAGTAGGTGAGTAGATGAGAATATCATCCACAAACACCACCACAAAATTGTCCAGATAAGGATGGAAGATCCGATTCATCAAACCCATAAACGTAGCAGGAGCGTTCGTCAGACCGAACGGCATGACCAGAAACTCATAGTGACCATAGCGAGTCCAGAAGGCGGTCTTCGCTATGTCCTCATCCCTAATCCTCAATTGGTGGTACCCTGATCTCAAGTCAATCTTGGAAAAGTAGCTTGACCCCTTCAACTGATCAAACAAATCATCTATCCTCGACATAGGATACTTGTTCTTCGCTGTCACCTGATTCAGCTTTCGGTAGTCGATACACGATCGCAAGGATCCATCCTTCTTCTTGGCCAAAAAAGCAGGAGCTCCCCACGGCAAAGTACTCCGGCGCACAAACCCCCTATCTAGTAACTCCTGAAGCTGTACCTTGAGTTCACGTAACTCAGCGGGTGCAAAACGGTAAGACGACATAGATATGGGAGCAACTCCTAAAACTAACTCAATAGAGAACTCTACCTCCCGGCTCGACGGCGACTCGAACAGATCGTCGGGACCAGCTTGATGGCGACTCGAATAGATCGTCGGGAAAGACATCTGGATAGTCGCAAACTACCGGAGGTAACTCTCCTCGAGCTCCAACCCCATCATCCAACAAGAGAGCTGCAAAGTGGGAACCCTGGTTACCCTAGTTCTGCGCAACACCGGGCATGGATACCAAACCCTCATCTCAGTCACCCACAAAGAAAAAGCAATCTCCCGTCGGTGTACAAATCGTTATCCTCCGTCGATCGCAATCGATAAAGACACGATAGGTGGTCAGCTAGTCCATCCCTAGGATGACATCAAACGTGGCCATGTCTAGAATGATAAAATCAAATTCTAAACAACGACCGGTGACCTCCAACATGCAGGATCTACAAACAAGACTCAACGTCACACTCCCACTGACTGGGATCTCTTCGCTCAAGGCACTACCCAACAAGTCTGTTTTCAACCCCAAAGCAGATGCAAATGCAGATGATATAAACGAATGTGATGCTCCCTTGTCGATAAGAAAACTAACCCATGATCTATAGACTAGAAGAGTACCTTTGATCATGGAAGTAGTAGCAGCAACATCGGGTACGATCGGTGCTCTAGATGAATTGGGATCTGCAAGAACATATGCTCTGGCCTGTCCACTGTGGCCCTGAACTGTCGACTGTCTTCCCGACTGTACTGAGGCGCCCCCTTCTGCAAATCTGGATGGTTGACATCCTTGGGCGGGTGGAGTAATAGGTTCTCCAGCTGTTCTCCGCATACTCCCTCCTCTGGGGCAAACTCTACGGATATGCCCAGGCTGGTTGCACTCAAAACATACCACTGGCCCCCTCCCTTGAGCCTGCGACTGCGATTGTGACTAAACAGGCGCTGAACTTTAGCACTCTGCCGCACGATGCCCTGGCCATTGGCGTCTAAAATAAACAAGTGCTCTCTGATTCGACCTTCCCATTGAAGTTACGGGAGGTATAGATGCAGAAGATTGTGGCGGATACGTCCCCGCTAGATGTGAACTCGGACCAGATGTCTGTCGACATTTGTTCTCCTTGCGTCCCTGATCTTGTGCTCTTCCCCCATAGAGTCCCTGATCAGACTGTCTTCCACCTTCATGGCAGTCTCCACCAACTCTGTAAAGACCTACATCTTGAATGCTGCCACTCTATCTCTAAGCGGGCCTCAAACCCCTCTCGAACCTCTTCGTACGGAACTCATCTGTAGGTACGATCTCCTGTGCAAACTGAGATAGGCTAGTAAACTCAGCTTCATACTCGATCACGGTCATCATTCCTTGTGTCAGAAAAAAGAAGTCCTCTCTGTAGCGATCCCTCAGTGTCGCTAAAAAGTATTTCTCCAGAAATACCTTAGTAAATGCCTCCCATGTGCCCCCAACTGAGTCTTGGAAAACTTCCACCACATATGAGCACTCCCCCTCAACTGGAAGACAACAAAGGTAACCCTCAGATCATCTTCCTCAATCTGAAGCGTATCCAGGATCCTGGTGATCCGCTCTAGCCATTCAGTGGCAACCTGTGAGTGTAGGTGCAATCCCAAGAGGGGAGTGAATTGGGTATTTAAAACTTTGTGCCAATATTGACCCAATTAAACATGCAATCTCAAGTGTCCACAAGTATTCTCTAACAAACAAATTCAAGTAGATATAGAATTTAAAGTGTGAAATTAAAGAGATAGAGTTAGAGAGATACGACACTAAGATTTACAAGGTTCAGCGCACCGGCCTACGTCCTTGCCTCAAGCAACACCGCTTTGAGGATTCTGCTAGTCCCTCCTTCAATAGGCGGAGATGCCTCTCTCCTTCAAATAGGCGGAGAAGCCTCTCTTGAGAATATCCCCTTCTCAAGATACAATCCCTCTTTATAGGTAGAGATACCTCTCTTGAGAAATTCTCTTCTCAAGCACAAGAGTCAAACCCGAATCTTGCTTTACGAAGAATTGTAGAAACAAGACTCTCTTAAAGAATAAAAGAGTACACAATGAACACACAAACTAATTCACTCCCAAAGAATATAAATATGAAAGCTCAATGAAGAATTCTAATGAAATATACTCTCTTTCAATGAAATTATAAAAAGTATGATAATTTCGATCAAGAAATTAAGTACCAAAAGAGTATAGAAGTGGGAGAGATGAGGGATGCATGAATATGAGGTTTAGAGGACTATTTAAATCCAAAAATTCGAGAACTAACCGTTGGGGAGTTTTGTATATTTAATCCCAAAGTCAAACTAGCAGTTATACCTTTAAATTCAAATTTCAGAACCATCCAATCAACTGATATGGCCGTCTAGTCGACTAGGGAAGGTAACCAGTCTACTGAGCGTCATTTGAACCATGAAAATCAAATTCCAGAAACATTTTCAGTCGACTGAGGTGTCAAGTTCAGTCGACTGAACCAGATTTTTAGGCGTTCAATCGCCTGAAGAAGCAAACCAGTCGACTGACTTGGTCTACTGAATTTTTCCGACTTCAAACAATGATATCTCCTTCATCCGGACTTCGAATGAGGTCATTCTTATGTTCAAATTTAAGCCCTGCAAGTCTAATTTCCAATGGTTCAAGTCTCCTACCAAAATTCAATTTATACAAAACGTTATAGCCAAAATACCGAAGGTATGTCATTTTTCCTCAAACACTTTTTGCATATTTTTTGCCAAACTTCTTTTGATTCAACCGGACTCCGAATGTGGTCATTTTTGTGTTCAAATTGAAGCCCCAGAAGTTTATTTCCAATGGTTCAAGCCCCAAGTCAACATTCATTTCGTACAAAAGGTTATGGCCAAAATACCAAAGGCATGTCATTTTTCTTCAAACACTTTTTGCATATTTTTGCTCAAACTTCTTTTGAAACTTGTTTCTCATCCTTTTAGGGTTATTTAACTCAATATATGTTTTGATAAAATGTTTTTCATGAGTTATTAATAATCCTATGGTCAATCTAAGGTCTCCTATGAGCTTTCACAAATATGATCATTGGTTGTGAACTTACATAGGTTCCTAGATTCAATACACTTGAAATTCTTCGAGTTCTTCAAGTCTTTCTCTTTTCTTCTTGGTTTTCTCATGCTCCATGGATTTTAGCCTCTTGAATATGATCTTCATGCTTCATGGCTTCCATTTTTCGTTCTCAATTGTGCATAAAGTTGAACTCCTATAAACTCACTTAATTGCACAATTAGAACATTTTGTTTGTTAACATCAAAACGGATGTTGAAACCTTGTTTAGGCCAACACTACCGTGGGGTTGAGATCTCCAGAAAAGGTAGGAGGGTCTAGACGGTGAAACTCACACATCGCGACCGTCGCCCTCGGCTCAGGTACATTCTACCTTCCCCTAGTGGCCTCAGCCAGTTGTCGGATGGAGCTGACCATCTCACACAACAGATCTCCCCCGTCAACAAGTCCGTGGGGTGCATTAGCATTCCTAACATTTGAGACTGGAACGTCCCTTCAGCCAGAACCATAGCCACGGCCTCGACCTCAGCCTCGTCCTCCCCGCGTGGACATAACTCTATACGAAAGCAACATAACAGGATAAGCCTCCACACAACATGTTATTGCTAACGTAAATGACATAATACACATAAGCATGCTAACACATAGCCACTTAAAATCATGTCATCACATCTCATATACCTAGGAGAACCAACAAGAAAGACTCGTCACTTTGGATAACCTACTTAAATTCTTTGCTAAAAATCACGTCCGCGAAACGCGTCGTCTCTAACATAGCTCCCAAGTTTGTTAATCCAAATGCCCGAAGGTAAGACTAATCAATCCTAAGGTCCAACTTTCATACACACGTATACACCACAAGCTAACATGATGATGTTAGAAAAATACTGTAACACATGCAATCAAGCACACATACATCCTCACAAGATGATGTACCCTTTTTTCCATGAATTTTAGATATTCGAACCCAAAACTCTAATACCAAGTTGTCACGCCCCAAACGACAGGGTCACGCGAGAGCCCACCAAAACACCATTTATGAAAATAAAATTTGAAGTTGAAACACCATCAACTCAAAAATATACAACATTTGGATAAAAGATTTTTCAAAGTTCAGCTCCCATAAACAGTAAGCATGCATTCTCATACATGAATAAGTATATCGCTTCAAGACGTACAAAACTCGCCTTTTGAAACAGGCATCACATGTAAAAGTACATGTCAAACAGGAAAACTACAGTTGGTCTTCCGCCACCACAAGAATCTAGGTCAACTCCACATGCTCACCTAAAAAAGGTTTTACAGCAAAATCCCACACCGTGAGCCGAAACCCAATAGAAAATAGACTACATAAAGCTATAAAGCAGGTTATGCAATCATAAGCACATGAGCTCACCCACAGGAGTTAAAAGGTTTTTCTCTCAAAAACCATCGATTTTCCATCCTTGAAACTATGCATATCATCCTGACAGATATCATGCCACAGTTAAGAAAAAGCAGTAAAAACACAATAATCTCTACTCGAGTTACACAACCGAGGAGAAGAGATAGAATATAATCCTATGTACCGATTCTGCCACACTGACAAATGTAACAACTATAGACTCCTGCCGATTACCCTAGTCACCACTTAAGGCCTACTCGGTAATGACAAATTCTATACGGAGTTATGACAACAACGCCATTAACAGAGGCAACCAGCTTAATTTATGGGATCAACCCGAAGGTCCAAAGCACCTACTGCTTAATTTACGGGCCCGAAACCAGAGGGTCCAAAGCACCCACACAACGCCATTCACGGAGGCAACCGGCTTAATTTACGGGGATTAACCCGAAGGTACAAAGCACCTACGCTGTGCATGTTTCTGGACTTCCGCCGAGTAGTAATGTAAGCCCAACTCAACAAACCAATTGCCACGGTACATCTATGAAAATATTTAAAAACCCCCGTAAAACATTTTATACAACGCATGTATAAAAAGAGATCTAATCCATCAACCATGGAGATCAAACAAAACATGATAAAACATGCATTCACCTAAAACGTTTTACAAGTTGAGACTCAGCCCTACAGATTAACTCCAAACCTTCAAAAACATGATTTTCAAAGATGCACACCCATCAGCCCAGGTCCAGTCGACTGGCCCCACCCTTCAGTCGACTGAAAAATACACTGGAAAAAGGTCCAAAATGCCAAACACTGTTCAGTCAACTAACCCCATGACTTCAGTCGACTAATCATACTCAGAAAATGTTTTTGAGCTACGATTTTCCCTTTTTGAACCCAAGATGAAGCCTTAGAGCTTCCATCTAACACCCATGGACTCACACACACCCGAGCCTATCACCAAAGGCCTCAAAGAAACATCCAACACCGTTTTCATCCAATTAAAACGATAGAAAAATGCTTTTAAACCAAAAACCCAATTTTTCCAAACATGAAACATCTTTCATGAATATAAAATGGTAAAGATGCATAAGATGACATATAACACCCTCTAACAACTTTAAAGTTTAGAATCATACCTTGGTGAGTTGAAAACTCAACGTCTCGATCTACGATGCCAACAACAAAGATCGGCTGTTGGATCGTCAAAAATTAATCCCCGGATCCCCGAGAAATTAGAGAGAAGGCAGAGAGAAAAATGAGAAAACTTAGCGAGTAAATTTTGAAAATATCTTTTAGAAAATATCTAACTCCAGATATTTATAGGCCTCCAAAATATCTTTTTTTTTAATTTTTGAAATTCGCACCGTAACTCCCTACGCCCCTGGAAAGAAACCCCACATGCTTATCTAAACCGGAACATGCATTAAAACGCATCTACACATGCTAAAGCAAAAATACCGAATATAGATATAGAAAGAAACATATCCAACATATCTATACAATACAAAAAGAGACGGGTCCGGGTCTCACATTTTCCATCACTAAGTTGCCTGATTTCCTAGAACTCTTGCAAAGAATTGCAGACATGATTAGTGGCTCTCGTATCTACATACCAAGTACCAGTAGATAACATCACCAAACATGTTTCAACCACCAGTGAACAAAAATTACTTGGTTTGTTCTGCTTACTGAGAAAAATCGGACACTGTTTTCTTCAATGCCCAAACTGGTTACAGTTATAGTACTTGCCTCTCGGCTTCTTCACACCAGTTTTTGATCCCTTAACTACTTTTGGATTTACGCCTCCCTGTGTCTGAACTTTTTTTCTTCTTCTTGTCTTTTGTCTTAGAGAAAGAACCTTTCTCTTCTACATACACAGAACCTGGCTTTCTAAGAACACCCTCGGCTGCTTGAAATTCTTTAAGAAGTTTTGCTAATGAAAAGTTAAGCTTATTCATGGTATAGTTCAGGCAGAATTGCTTAAAGCTATCTGGCAGTGACTGGAGTATGATATCAATGGGAATTCCCTGTCAGTTTTAGCTCCTAGGATCTCTAGTTCATTCAGAAGACTGATCATCTTTAGAACATGATCCCTAACTGGGGTGTCTTCAGTCATGTTTGCATTCATTAGAGACTTCATGGCTATATGCCTAGCGGCACGATTTTGATCCTCAAACATTTCTTTGAAGTTCATAATCATGTCATAGACACCAGGCATAGACTTATGCTGATGCTGTAAAACTTTTGACATGGAAGCCAAAATGTAACAGTGAGCCATCTGATCAGCTTTCTGCCACTTCTAATGGGCTTGAATTTTCTGTTCAGTCACCCTCACATCAGATACCGGTGGACAAATCTTAGTTAATACAATTTTATAGTCCTCAGCAGCTGAGATAATATCTAAATTTCTTTTCTAGCCAACATAATTTTGTTTTGTAAGTTTGTTTTCTTTGAGTCTAGACGTAAGAAAAACTATTTTATTTTTGAGAATCACATAATTAAGAATAACCGTTAATTATGATGAGCAAAAGTTTAAATTTTATTTTAATTTGGTTCTCTCAACCATTTTAAAAAACAAATTCACCAGCAGCCTAATTCTCTGTGAATAGCATGCATCGATGGAAGGACATCTACTATCCATCGTTTGTCCTGACATGCCAATTTCTTTTAATTTTACTATCTAGGCAACTAATCTTGCCAAGTAAAATTAAATAGCTGGCATAGTTTCGGTCCAGTGTATAATAGCATTGACTCAGATGGAGAGGATACTATTATATACAATTAGGTGTTAACCATCACTTAATCCCAAATCAATCGCTTCGCAATAAACTCTTCAGATGGAGAAGTGATCCACACTAACAATTATCCAGAATTATCCCTAAATGAAGTTTGTACTGGCGATACCGCAATTAATCTGTTCGATAAAGAGAAAATCCTTACTGCCAACACGCAAGATTTAATTATATCGCCTATAATTTGATGATCGAGACTGCGAAATTTATCTGTGAATAAATTTCATCTCTCACTTAGAATTTTAAAATATTTTTTAGGATTATAAAAATTCTTTTAATTAAAATAAATTTATTAATTTTGAAAACCACACGATCTGAAAGAATTAAACATTTTTCCGCGTACACATTCCAAAGCTTCCGGTTTGCCAAACCATCTTTTTTTTAAATGCATAACAAATAAAATTCAATAAATGTACAATTTTTTCTCCAGCTTTACAGTTAAGGTAGTGATTAAAAATATTTAATTATTTTATTTTATGTTACACATTTTTCAAAAAATAATAATTTATTTAGATTAAATATTTTTTTATTTAATTAATTCAAAATTCAGAATTAATTTTTACATTTTTTTAAGATATTCGATTTTAATAAAAAATCATCTTAAACGTAATATTTTGTAAAAAAATAAAATATCTAAAGTTTTTTAATTTAATTAAAAAAACTTAATTTTATTTTTTCTTTACAAAATATTTAATGAAAACTAAATTTTCTGAATTAATTAAATTAACAGAAAAATATAAAACATATATACATCATTCACGCAATTCATATAAATATAAATGTAAGATATGTATATATCTCAATTTTATGATCAATACGAAACTCTGATAAGTTTTAGTCTCCTGTTAAAGATAAGCTGTAACAATTTTTTTTTGATTTAGCTTTTTGTATCCCGATTGCATCAGAATTCTCTAATATACTGTGATATATATACAAATATATCACATCTTGATCAATGCATATCAGAAAAAACATGATCAAAACAGCTCGGACAGCCACCACCACCAACCCCGCCGCCTGCGTCGCCGCCAGTTTAGGCGGCTTTTGCTGCCTCCTCCGTACTCTGTTTTTGATGCCATTTTTTTTTTAAAATAACTCTCGAAAAATATTATTTTTTGTCAAAAAATAGACCAAAAAATAGCTCAAAAAACAGCTTTCGATGAGCCGTCGCCTCTAGTGCCGCTACCTGCTGTTCGTCGCCCGTTCGGTCTTTTTCTGTGCTGGAGCTCCTATTTTTTTGAAAATTAGTGCTGATATCTAGCAACATGATGCTTCGAAGAATGCCTCAAAAACAGTTCGAAAAAGCTTCTGAAAACAGCCCTAAAGGGACGCTACTGCTACTACTGCTACCGCTATCCGCCTGTTATGCGGCTGTTTTTCCTTCGATTTTTTTCAGTTCTTAACCATTGTTTTCTAGCACTGTATAATGCTATTTCATGTCTAAAAAATTACTCAAAGAATAGCCTAAAAAACTTCCCAAAACATTAACAAAATCGGCCACAAATCGCCGCCGACAAAGCCGCCTGTGGTGGTTGTTTTTATTAATTTTTTATGGCTGTTTTTGAACTTATTCTATTGCTATTTAAAATGTATAAAACCTGTAAAAATTCACTAGAAAAAACTGTTCTAAAATCTTTGAAAAAATTACCGCGATCTGTGGCCCGTAAATCCCGAAACCGCCGCTAGTGTCGCCGTCTATTTTTCATGTTCTTGGATAGTCAACATATTCTTTAATATTCTAAAATAATATTTAAAAAATTTTACATCGAAAACCTATATCTCGTAGGTTTACATTCGACCTAAAAAACCTTAATTTATCACGATCAACCATCGTGATTAAAAAAAATTATAATTATCATCCAAACCATTCAATCAAACATGAAAAATATGATAATCATAAAATTGAAATTAGAACACCTGTAAAACAAAATTAGCACAGCTCTAAAACTACTCGACCCCTCGATAAATCGTAAACAAAAAACAAAACGGCTCTGATACCAATTGTTGGAGGCAAAACTGCCAAAATCAATATTTTTGTAAATGATTTTCGATAAAAAATAACTGGACTGGCAGTGGCTAAAATGGTCACCAGATAAAACTTTTTGATGTCAAACGATCAAAATAAAATTCATACCACCACAGTTAATTTAGAAGAATACATTTTTGATTGATTCTCCAACTACGATTTTCGATTCCGAGTTGAAACTCCTGTCAGACCTTCTAATGTATTCTCTTATGCGATTCCCGAGCGTAGTGTGGGTACAAACCTTCGGGAACATGTACCGGCAGAATTTGGTCAGCTTTAGTCTTGAAGACAAGTTATGAATTTTGCTCAATCTACCCGCATATTTATAGGACTACAGCAGGGACCTGTGGAGTAATTATGATAAAGACTTCTAGTGTAATACATATATATATCTAGCGATTTCTGCGATTAAGAAAACCTCTCAGCGGTATTTGTAATTATGAAAACCTTGCAACGGTTTCTATAATTTTTATAAAATACTAAATTCCAGTTCACACCACTAAAGAACTGTAATTGCACTCTAAGCCATAATCTCAAGACCATCTTGCATTGAGCTCCTGTTATTAAATGCTTAACTCATCTCCCCACGTTAAAATTTTCGATACCCTCTAATTAAATTTAATTACTGATAATTTAATTTAATCGGCATCTTAAAATTTCTTAAGTCCTTTCGCTTAATTTATTCGATCGCTGAATAATCAAATTCACCTCTAGAGTTTGGCCCGATCAAAACTTATAAACTTTCTTAAGGGGATATTGTCAATTCCTATCATTTGAGACGTAGATTCCGTTAATAATTAATATTCACCATATAATTAATACAACTATCCAACTCACCAGGAATATAGGCCCATATAAAATCGCATCCTCTAATAAGTCAAACCAACGAATATTAAATATATGCATAAATATACGCAAATCAATAATTATTTCAGAACTAAGAGCATAAGCACTCTCATAATAACCTTAGTCTGTAAATTAATTTATAGAGTCAGTATAAAATTAATTACCCTAATGTGTCCCATTCAACACACACAAAGTGTACTAACACAGAGAGTCGAAATAATAGACGACGCTATTATCTGTTTTCCATAATCCAGACATGCCTACTAAAACTCTTTACTACAATCGTATCGATGGTATGTCCATTTCCATTTAAACTGTGAACAAATATTTAAATTCTGTAAGAACCTAAAATTTGATTTTCTGTATGCAAGCCGTACTCTAAACAACAAATTAAAGACTGTATAAAATAAAAGACATCCATACATAATATTAAAGAAATAATATTTCATACATTGCTCATTAAAATTCTCATAAATGAAAAATTAATTTTATTAAAATAAAATTAAATACTAAAAATATGATTTTCAATATACAACCCTAACACTTAGAACTTTTGATATCAAACAATTAAAATAAAATCCGGTAATAGTCGCAAAGTTAGTTTTAGGATTATACCTTTTAAAATCTGGTTAAATGATTTCGATTGCTGTAACAATTTTCAATCAACGATCCGCTGCGATTTTTGACTTTTAGTCAAATTTTCGACACAAGCCTTCTGTTATATTCCTGAACAAAAAATACGAACAAAGTGTGGGTTTTGATCTATTGTGTTCTTTAGAACTTGTCCCGTCACTTGTTTCTTGGATTCACAAGACGTGGAAACCCTAGAACGTTATGTGGAATATCTTGAGGCTAGATTTTATAATAGCATACAAATAGGCTACAGTAGGGACCTGTGGAATAAGTAAGATATAGGCTTCCAATGTAATTATGAAATCCTTCCTAAACCTAGAAGCAATTTCATAAAAATATAAATTATAATTTATTCCATTAAAAATTTTTAATTGCACTCCCAACCTTATTCTCAAAATCGTAGTATTTGAACTCTTGTTATTAAATGCTTATTTATTCTCCCCACGTTAAGATTACAGATGCCCGCCGATTAAATTAAATTAGTAACAATTATATTTAATCAACTTCTTAAAAAATTCATTAAACCCTTCCGCTTAACTTATTTGACTATCAGATTATACATTCTATTTACAGGGTTTAGTTAGGTCAAAACTTATAAGCTTTTTTAAGAGGGTATCATCAATCTTGATTTTTCGGAACGTGAATGTTGTCAATAATTAATATTTGTCATATAATTAATATCGCTATCTAACTCACCGAAATTATAAACTCATACAAGATCGCACCTTCTAATAAATCAAAATAACGAATATTAAAAATACGCAAATAATAATTATTTCAAGATTAAGAGTATAAGCACTCATAATTACCATTGGTGTAAATTAATTTATAAAATCAGTATAAAATTAATTACCCCAACTTGGTCCTATTTAATACGCACTAAGTGTTATAACCCAATGAGTTAGAACAATTGTCGAAACAATTATTGTTCTCCGTAATTAAGACAGATCTACTAAAATATTGTGTTACAGCCGTACCGATGGTATGTCCAATTACATCTAAACTGTGAACTAAAAATTTATATTCTACAATAATCGATAATCTGGTTTTCTGTATGTAAATCGAACTCTGCACACTAGATTAAATACTATATAAAATAAAAGACACACATGCACAACATTAAATAAATAATAAAACGTATAAATTGCTCCTTAAGATTCTCATAAAATGAAAAAACTAATTTTATTAAAAAAATAAAATTGAATACTAAAACCAAAACCTTGGTTTTTAGTATACAACCTTAACAATCTCCCATTTATATTCAAAACTATGCTGCCATACATCTGACTTCCATACCCTTTACATGAGTATCAAAAGTCTTAGCTGGTAAACTCTTTGTAAAAAGGATCTGCAAGGTTATCTCCTGATGTAATCTTGGTCACGACTACATCACCTCTCTGTACGATCTTTCATATTAGGTGATATTTACTCTCGATGTGTTCCACCTTCCAAGGTAAACACATATCCCAAGGTAAAATTTCAAGAATCCTTATCTAACTGAAAATTCAAATCTATATACCCCAAAGGTACTAGACTATTTGCTTGGTAAACCAACATATAATTCTTAATCCTTTCAGGTACTTGGTTATATGTTTTACCGTTGTCCAATACTCTGCCCTAGATTAGACTAATATCTACTAACCATGCCAACAGCAAAACAAATGTCCAGTCTAGTACAAAGAATAGCATACATGAGACTTCCTACTGCTGAAGCATAAGAAACCACATTTATCTTCTCTGTCTCAATAGCTATCTTAGGACACTGATCATTGGATAGAGTAATTCTATGCCTGAAAGGGAGAAATCTTTTCTTGAAATCTTACATGCTAAAACGAGTAAGGACTGTATCGATATAAGTAGCTTGTGATAAGCCTAACATCTTCTATTTCTAATCTCACACAGGGTTGATCCTGAGAATGTGACTAGTTTCTCCCAAATCTTTCATATCGAGCTAGTCGGATAACCATATCTTCACCGAAGATAATACTTCCACATCGTTTTCGATGTGCAAGATATCATCCACATAAAGTACTAGAAACACCATCAAACTTTCATCACGCTTCTTATACCGACAGGACTCATCAGAACTTTGATTAAAATCATAAAACTTAATGGCCTGATCAAATCGAGTATTCTAAGACCTAGATGCCTGCTTAAATCTATAAATTGGTCTCTTAAGCTTACACAACATGTTCTTTTGGCCTTTTTCTATAAAATCATCTCGTTGTACTATATAGATATACTCGTCAAGACTTCCATTAAGAAAAGATGTATTGACGTTCATTTGCCAAATTTCGTAATCGAAATGAGCCACAATGAATAAGAGAATCCAGATAAAGTTAAATATAGCTATCGGCAAAAAGGTCTCCTTATAATCGATCCCTTCTTTCTGAGTAAACCCTTTTATAACAAGCCTAACTTTGAAGGTTTTTAGCTTCCCGTCTGCTCCTCTATTCCTCTTACAGATCCACATGCATCCGATGAATTTTTTTCCCTTCGGGTGGTTCTATAAGTTTACAGACCTAATTAGAGTACATAAAACTCCATTTCTAAATTCATAGCCCTTTGCCATAATTTTTCATCTTTATTTTGGAGTGCTTCTATATAGTAACATGGTTCAATATCCAGTTTTCTTGAGATCTTTCAAAAAACTCTCCTAAGAATATATTACCGATCAGATTGACGAATAGCCCTCCCACTATAACGAGGCACTACCTACTTCTGTGTACTAGCAGTGACACACTATGCTGATTTTAAACCCTCTGCACCATTACCCACATGCTCCTTTGGTTGTGAAATCGGCATGTTAATGGTAGCACCCTGAATCTAGTTTAGGATCTGCACGTGTCCCGATAATCCTCCTACTATGATGAGACAATGGGATATCGATGATTTTTTCTTTTGACATTTCTACCGTACTACTAGTATTTCTTCTTAGATTTTTTAGAACATTTCTACTCTTAGGCTTGTGGTCTCTTATATAATCTTTTTCGAAGAATTGGGTATTGGCACTGATAATGACCTTCCAATTCTTAAGATTATAAAATAAATCACCTTTCGTTCCCCTGAGATATCCAACAAAGAAATAGATTTTCATTCTTGATTTTAAGTTATCCGTGTTTTCTTTCAGCACGTATGCTGGACACCCCCAAATTCGAATGTCTTAGACTAGGGTTGCGCCCGATCCACAATTCTGTGTGAGTAGAAGGTACTGACTTAGAAGGTACAAAGTTCAGAATATAAGCTGCTGTCTCTAATGCAAATCCTCAAAATGAATCGGATAAGTCCGAATAACTCATCATAGACCTCACTATCTTTACAAGAGTCCGATTTTTTCTTTCTACTACACCATTCTATTGTGGAGTGCTCGGTGTAGTGAACTAGGATATAATTATCTCCTCTGACAAATAATTCCTAAACTCTCCAAAAAGGTACTCACCACCACGGTTAGACCGAAGTGTCTTGATACATTTTTCCAAACGCTTCTCTGCTTCCGCCTTAAATACTTTGAATTTCTCAAAGCATTCAGACTTACAGTGCATCAAATAAATGTATCCATATCTTGAGTAATTATCAATAAAAGTGACAAAATACTTAAAGTCTCATCTAGCCCGAATAGTCATAGGTCCACATAAGTTAGAGTGAACCAATTTTAACAGCTCTTTAGCTCTATAGCCTTTAGCCGAAAACGGCGTCCTAGTCATTTTATCCTCTAAGTAGGATTTACAGACTAGAAGTGTCTCCACTTCTAATGAACTCAAAGGTACATTCAACAAGTCTATTTATCCTTTTCAGATTAATATAACCTAGGCGTAAGCGCCAAAGACACGTTTGGCTCATTAAAGAAGTTTTATTTATTTTAAATGGTAAATTAGATGTATTATTCAATTCATTCAGTTGCAGTATAGGAGAAATTAGAGTAATGACATAAAGATTATCCACCAATATACTAGAACATATAAACAATTTATTATCATTAATAACCACAGAGTTATTAAAACAAACTAAATATTCGTCTTTAACCAATCTGGAAACAGAAATTAAATTCCTTCTAATGGAAGGTACATAAAAACAATCTCTTAATACTAAAATTCGATCTTTACTAAAATTAAGAGTGATATCTCCCTATGCAACTACTGTCACCCTTGTATTATTATCCATGTGTAGGTAAATCTCCACATCACTTAGTTGTCTGGTTTTCTAGAACCTCTACAATGAATTGCAAACATGATTAGTAGCTCTCGTATCGACACATCAGGTACCGATAGATAACACCGCTGAACATGTTTCCACAACTAGTGAACATGAATTATTTTTGTTATTCTGCTTGTCAAGATAAACTGCATATTGCTTTTTCTTGTGAAGTGTCTGGTTGTAATAAAAATATCTGCCTTTCAATTTTTTCACACTAGTCCATGACCCACTAATTACCTTGAAAATCATGCCACCTTGTTTCTGAATCTTTTTCTTCTTCTTGCCTTTCGGCTTAGAGGAAACACTACTTTTACAAACAAACAAATTTCCTAACTTTCTAAAAACACCCTCGACTGTTAAAACAATAGCTAGATTTCTTTTTCAGTCAAGATAATTAGGACCCGTAAGTTTATTTTCTTTAAATATATTCGCAACTGGATTGAAAGTCATTTTAATCCTGAGAATAACATAATTAAAAATCATTAATTATGATGAGCAAAAATTTTGAATTTTATTTTAAAATCGATTTCTTTTACCATTTAAAAAAAATCGCTAGTAGCCTGGTATACCGTGAATAGCATGCCTCAATAGGAAGGATGTTTACTACTCAGCATTTGTCTGGATATACCAATTTCTATTAATTTTACTATCTAGGCTATAGACCTTGCCAAGTAAAATTAAACAGCTGACGTAACTTCGATCCAATGAATAATAATAGTGACTCAGATAGAGAGGATACTGTTATTTACAACTAAGTATAAACTATCACCTAATCTCGAATTAATCAATTCGCAATGAACCCTTCATGTGGAGAAGTGATTTACACTAATAATTACCTAGAATAATCCCAAAAGAGGTTCGTACCGCTGATCCCATAATTAATTCCGTCTGATGGGGAAGAAAGCACTAATGCCAATACACAAAATTAATTACATCACATATGAACTAGTGATGGAGACCGCGTGATTTATCTGTGAATAAATTCTCTCACCCACTTAGTTTTTAAAATATTTTTTAGGGTTATAAATATGTTTAATTAAAATAAATTTATAATTTTCAAAAATCGCACGTTGCAAAATATTTTGATTTTTAAAACATCTTTACGTGTTTTTATGTGTAACAAATAAAATTCTCAAATTCTATTTATTTAAAATAATAATTTTAAATAAATATCAAAAATTTAATTTAATTTTCCGTTACACATATTTCGAAAAAAATAATTTATTAAAATTAGACTTTTTTTAATTAATTCAAAAAATTCAAAATTAATCGTCATGTTTTTTCAAGATTTTCGATTTTTTAAAAAATAATCATCTTAAATGCGTTTTTATGTAACAAAATAAAATTTTAATTTTTTTAAAAAAAATTAATATTATTTAAAGAAATTTTTATTTTATTTTTTTGTTATAAAAAAGTTAATTTTGAATTAACAGAATTAGTTAAAACATAATAGAATAAATAAACTGAAATAAAAGCATCCACACATTAAAATAAATAAATAACTAAATGCATTAAATTTCGATTTTTATGGTTGATCTACAACTCTTTAGCCAAAAAATTTCTGTTCATCTAGAAAACCTGTAATCCTGTCAGAATCAAGATTCTAGTCTTCTATTCTTGTCAAACATTGCAGCTGTTAGAAATGTATACTGAAAAGCCATGCATTTTAGATCTTTTATTCTTGATCTCTAGCATATTAATGAGAAACATTTGAGATGTTTTTGCATTCGTGGTTTCATATTTATATTTGTGATGAATGAATGCA
>JAUMHN010033821.1:0-28915 GCA_032360265.1 Heliamphora ciliata | reverse complement strand
CATATCAAAAGGTTAAGCGGTGCGGTTGCGAGGAGAAGAGGATAATTAAATTGGGTTGTCAGTAACCTAATTTATTTGTCGGGAATCCATATCTTAAACGTGGGGAGAATTCAGTGCATTTGATAATTGAAAACTCAAGATATAATTTGAGTTAAGGCCGGGAGTTCAGTCAGGACCTTTAGTGGAATAAGTTCTGGTTCGAACGAGAAATGATCTAACTCGGGAACAGAGTTAGGGATATCTGGTTTTCTCGTACGGTTAACCAGAGTCCTATACTTCCTCGTGATCCCTCACGTAGCCCATTATACGCACAGATATTTTTCTTATTGGTTTCGGTTATTATTTAATTTAATTAGAATGCCAATTTTGCCGCCGGGGATATTCAAGAATTAAATTAAATTGTTGGAGGGACTTTTGGAATTTGGCACACCTAGGGATTACTCCCTAGGTTGCCGGCCCTAACTAAAGGGTTGGGGATTTGGTTTTGATATATATATATATTGCTAATTTTTAGGAAGGGAAGGTAATACCATACATATCTTATGTGTGAGTATGGAAATAAATATACATCAAAGAGGCTAAAACCATACCCGAATCCTACCCTAGCCGCCGCCCCCTATCTCTCCTTTTGACAATTCATGTTTGCTCTTTGGAGAGAAGTGTGAGGAGAAACCGAAGAGAAGAAAAAGTTTTCGATCGGGATCAGTGCCCACTCGCCGGGATCGTCGTGTGCGTCGGGATATACGTGAGAAGATCGTTAGGTCGTCTCGTATCGTTGTTTGGCATCAAAGAAACTTGTTCAAGTTTCTTGAAGGTATATTTAATCATAAAATATCAAATTATTTTATTATTTTTCATGAAAATCGCACAACGTCATTTTTTACGATCACGACGTCATTCATCAAACTTTTTCCGCTGCGTGGCTCTAACAAGTGTATGCAGGGAGAATTTGAAATGAGCATGATGGGTGAGCTCAACTATATACTCGAACTCCAAATTAAACAAACTCAAGAAGAAATCTACATCAATCAAGCTAAATACACGAGGGACATATTAAAGAGGTTTAATATGCTTAAAGCAAAACCTATGAAAACTCAAATGTGTCCTACAATAAAGCTTGATAAGGATGAAGATGGCATAGCAGTGGATGAAAAGCGTTATAGAGGTATGATTGGATCTCTCTTATATTTAACTGATAGTCGTTCGAATATTATGTTTAGTATATGCATGTGTGCTAGATTTTAATCAAATCCTAAAGAATCACATGTGACCGCAGTTATGCGCATCTTTAGATACCTTTTAGATAGACGAAACCTAGGATTATTTTATCCTAGAGCAATAGCCTTTGAGTTATTTAGCTATTCGGATGCTGATCTTGCCGGATACAAAGTAGATAAGAAAAGCATAAGTGGTACTTATCAATTCCTAGGACACTCACTAATCTCTTGGTTTAGCAAGAAGTAAAACTCAGTGTCCTTGTCTACAGTCGAGGCTGAGTACATTGCAGCTGAAAGCTGTTGTGCACAAGTTCTATGGATGAAACAACAACTAAAAGACTATGGTTTTTACTTAGATCATATTCCTATCAAATGTGATAACACTAGTGCTATTAATATATCCAAGAACCCTATACAACACTCAAGAACCAAGCACATAGAGATTAGACATCATTTTATAAGAGATCATGTGCAAAAAGAAAATATCAAACTTGAATTTACAGGCATAGATTATCAATTGGCGGACATTTTCACAAAACTCTTAAATGAAGAAAGAATATGCTATATAAGAAGAGAACTTGGTATGCTATGTGCTCCTAATTCATGATTTATATGACATACTAACCATGTCTTTTTATTGCATTTCAAAGCATTTGATATTCTCTCTTGAATGTAAAAATGTGACGACACCACTTGGAAAAGTGTCGACACAAATGCGTGTAGCGTTGACTCAAAACTGTTTAGAAGTGGCCCTATGAGAAAAGTGTCGACCCCTTTCTATTCAGTGTCGACACCTTTTGGTTTCCTGACTCTCGATAAATTTGTGTTCGCCTCAAGCTTAATCGTGTCGACCCAAATAACCAAATGTGTTGACACCATCTGAAAATGTGTTGACACCAATTCTCTATTTCGATACCCACACTCGATACGAATCTGTGTCGACACCAAAAATAATTTGTGTCGACACAAATCGTTAAGTCTATATATAGACGTGTCTGACCCGAACCGTCACATCGTTTTCTTCCTTCTCTCTATAAAACCTGTCATCTCCCGCTCTTTTTCTTCTTAAAAAATCGTGTCGACCCCTCATCTTCGCACTCCTTCGATCCTCAATCTAAACCCTTTTCCATCAAGATGCCTCCCAAAGTGATGGGTAAAGGATCAAAATGGTGCAGCGAAGAGGGTTCCTCAAACCTTAGATCATCGAAGATGAAGAAGACGGCAACGGAGATTGTACGGGAAAATGTAGCAACTTCAGAGGTAATCTCTTTCAAATCTCCAAAAATCCGACAACTTTATTTTTCTTCATTCGCAAATCATAAAATTATTCTTGGTCGGTCCATAGACTTTAATTTTTTTTTATTCTGTTGAAATGAGATTTAAGGATCTCTTTTCTAGCCTTAGGTGGGAAAGGCACCTTCAGATCAAAGAACCTCACTATCCCACATTGATCAAGTCTTTTTATGCACACTTTCACATATCCTTGGCTCCGACCACCACCATCACCATCACCACTTGGGTGAATGGTGTAGATATTGTTCTGACCCCCTCCTCATTGAATGAAATTCTTGGGATTTCCGAAGGGGAAATCTGTGTTTATCATAACCAGAAACCTATTGAGGTTGAAGGTTTCTCTTTTTCTGAGTTTGTGAAAAACATCTTTGAAGATGAAAACATTAACCCTTCTAAGCCTTTAGAGGCTAGCTCCTTAAAGCCTGAAATGCGTATATTACATCACATGGTCAACCACATTTTTCTACCCCAAATAGAAAAATTTGGTGATGTTACGTATATACATATTTTCATCATGTGGTGCATCCTTGAGCAGAAAAATCTACATTTAGAATTTTTGTTCATCTCTCACATGCTCCACTCACATAGCAAGTCAAACTCTTTTCTCCCACATGTGATGTATCTCACACGTGTTTTTTTCCATTTTGGCATTAATCTTTCTGAGGAGAAGGTTATTGCCTTTTTCAAGCATGACTTGTATGATAGCACCTCCCTCAAACATATGCAAATTGCTAATGTTGATGGTGTCTAGACTACTACTCGTCGTGGTACTCCTGCATCTACAAGAACTCCCCCTCCTGCCCCTCGAGACATTCCTTCGATCCCCATTAATCTTGATTCTCCTCCCTCTCAACCTTTTGATACTCCTGGTCCATCATCTACTCCTCCTCCTCCCTCTTCTGCATCTGTTCCACCTATTTCATCTTCCACCTCTTTGCATGTTGACCTGTCTGAGGTCGTGCCCTTGATCAATTCTTTATCTTCCAAAGTGACTCTTTTTCAAGAAAAAGTCGATCAAGATTTCTTTGATCTTAATCACATTGTTTCAGCCCTTTCTAAAAAAGTTAAAAATGTTGAAAAATCTAACCGTTCTTTGCAAAAAGAAGTAGAACGAGTGACGGATGTCGGCCGATATTTGTGTCGTACAATAGATGATAGCATCGTCTTCATTGTTAATGCAAACATGGCTATTTTATAGCAAGTTCGAAAGGAATATGACGAATGTGTCGTCATGGCCGTTCAAGCAAACTCTCAAAAAGTTGACAAGCATTTGAACTGGATCAAAGAAGCCTAGGCTAAACAATTTAAGCCCAAGGAAACAAAGGAAGAAAAGGCCGCGCGACTCAAACGTGAAGCAGACCTGGCATTAGCAGCCTGCTATGAAGCCATGGCCACAGCCAAAGCTAAGGACGAACGAGCGCGAGCATCAAAAGAACGGGCATTTGCCAGCAAGGAAAAAGCTAAGGTGAAGAACGACTTCAAGAGATTCATAGATGATCAATAATTTTTTTTGTTTTGAAGATTACAAAAGGGGAGAGAAGAAAAGGTAGGTAAGTAAGTAAAGGGGAGAGTAAAGGAGAGAAGAAGTAGAAGTTTCAAATTTTTTTAAAATTTTTGAAGGTGAAGTTGTAATAGTTTAAACATACATTTCTTTTGGTTAATTGTTTTGGATGGATGTTTGAATAGTTTGAACATACATTTCTTTTGGTTAATTGTTTTGGATGGATGTTTGAATAGTTTGAATGGTTATTTTGAAAACATTTAAAATGTTTGGTTTGAATGATTTAAATAGATGGTAGTTTAATTTTCAATAAAATATATATCTTGAATGAATGACTATTTACATCTTGTTCATATGCCCATGGCTGATTGATGAATGTTTTGGCTATGAATATTTGGATATGAGTTTTTGGATAAATCACATTGCACATTTATTAATAAACTCAGAATGTTTCTTGATCATTTGATTACAAAAATGTAGGCTATCACTCTATTGAATGCCTAACTTTTATAATTGCATATGTTGTTTAAGGTACATCGATAAGGGGAGAACCCTTGTTAAAAAATATTTTTAAATATTTTTAAAAAAATATTAATATGGTTGTAATCATCAAAAAAATGAGAGATTGTTAGCCCAAGAGCTTTTTATTTGGATTTTGATGATTTTTATATTTTATTTTCTAAAAATAAATGGCTTAAATGAATAATATTTTATATTTTTAAAATGAAAGTGTTAATACATTTTGAACAAATGTTTTGACACCTTAGCCAAAAGAAATGACTTGACTCTCAAAACAATTAAAACACTCACATATTCCTAAATGAGAATATTCTGTGTTGAACCCAATTGAAAAATAAGTCAAACACTTTTAAGGCAAAGTATACTCGAAACTCATCAAGTGTGTCAACCCGTTTAAACAAATGGTTTGACACCCTAACAGGTTCATGAAGTTATTTTTCAGGTATCAAAATTAGTGTTGACACAAATAAGTTTTATGTCAACACAAAAGAGCCGTAGCTCTTAGGACTCAAAATGAGTCGACACAAATTATTTTTGTGTCGACACAAAAGTGTTCCTCACTTTTGATATCCGAAAATTTGAGTCGACACAAATAGAAATTGTGTCAACACAAAAGAACCGAGGCCACCTGCAGATTTTGAGGTATCGACACCAATTGAAGATGAGTCGACACAAAAGTCCCGAGCCTGCCTGTAGAATTTTGGTGTCGATCCCAAAGTCCAAATGTGTCGACACAAAATAACCGAGACTTCTTATAGAATTTAGTGTCGACACCAAAAGGAAGTTAAGTCGACACAAAGTGGCTCCTCCAAATGCTGAAGTTTCAAACGAGTCGACACCAAATCCAAATGTGTCGACACCATGATGTTGGTAAGGTAGAGTGTAAAATTGTGTCGACCCCTCAGAATATTTGTGTCGACCCAATCACTTAAGGGATCCTGCCCTAGACATTTTGTGTCGACCCCAAAGGCATTTGTGTCGACATCTCCAATGAAAATTCAAACTCGCGGTAGATCTCAACGGCTGGATTTTTGGCATTTATTGCTCCCACCTACCTCCAACGGTTATGAATGCACAAGAGCTTATATAAGGAGTAACTTCTCAGTATTTACTATGACTGGAGACTTACATTTAACGTTCTATTGCCTGAATCAAACTCAGAATTCTCAAGTCCTCATTTATTGCTGAATCTCTAGCTCTTGTTCCTCATCTCTCTTTGCTTTCTTATTTATTGTAAATTATTTCTGTAAAGAGAGTGAGTGTTTCTCATCAATACTCTTCATTTATTGCAATCAAGGGTGAGCCACCCTTTATCCTTTAAGTGAGTGAGTAAATCTTATCAAAGAAGAGTTCAAGAGAGAATAGAAAAAAATAGTGGCTTGTTTTCGTAGGATCTTCTTGAAGCTGTTTTAGGCTTGTGAATGTGCCCGTAAACATTCAGCTTATTCAAGCGAAGTCTTGAAGGTTATAAAGGCTTGGAATATACCCGTGAAGTATTCTGTATAGTGAAAATACTCAAGGGAAAACTTGAGGAGTGGACGTAGGCTTGGAAGAAGCCGAACCACTATAAATCCTTGGTGTCCGGTTCAATCTCTCTATCTGTAACCTCTATAATATTTGTATTGCTTTAATTCTTGATTAAATTGCTATATCTGTTTGTAATATTAAAAGGTTTTCAAAAAGGTTTTTAAATTGTTATTTAATTTTTTAAAGATCCAATTCACCCCCCCTCTTGGGTTGCCTATAACTAACAAAGTGGATTACCAAAATTGACTCGTCACTTTTGTCAGTTCTCCTCGGTATGTGAAATATTTTTATATGATCCGAAATGGCTATGTGTTAGTATGATTATGTATTTTATGTTAGTAATAACATAAACTATGTTTCCTCGGAGAGGATGAGACCATGGTCGGCGTCTTGGTATGGATCATGGAGGTGTGGCCTTGTGGTTGTTGATTGCTGCGAGGTAAGGTGATGGGTTAAGTGTTGATCACTTGGTGCGTGGTAGAACGTGCTCGTAAGTTGGGGGTAACGACGAGAGTTGGGGTTACCCTTGCTTAATAACCCGTTATGTGTTCGTATGAGTAGGGTTTTGTTCTAGTGCATTTGAAACATGGATATCGGGTTGGTCGTGGTAGAGGACTCTTCTTAGAGAATGTACTACCGGGAGTTGAGTTGTGTTACCAATGATCTTGTGATTAGGCCTGACAGGGTGTTTGAGACCCCTCAGAGATCATATGTTATGATTGGATTAGGGAATTGTGGTAATCCCTTTCAGTAAAAGTTTGCTGTATGTGGTTTTGGTCTTGTAAAAGATTAGGTACGTCGTGAGCCATGCTATGTCATGAGCCATGTATTCAGGATGGGGTATGGACGGGAACATAGTGGATGAAAGCATGGTAATCTTTTGCCGAACGTGTGTTGAGGTTGTGGAACGTAAAATGGTTTTGGGAGTATCCCTCGTTTGTGGGGTGTTGTTAGTAGTCAGAGTAATACCAGATAACTTTGGACGTCATGTTCGTTGTCTATATTTGAAAGTTTAGTTACATGTGTGTAAGCTTAAAAATGTATTCAATGGATTAACCGTGAAGTCACAGATGTGTTGGAATGTGTGTTGGTTTGGGATATGATTCCAGGGTGCGACGAGTATTAGTCCTCTGAGAATTTGACGAAAGTAAAGGCTTGTGGTTTGATCGTTGTCTTCATGGTTAAGAGATCATGTTCGGGTGAGCACAGGGGTGTGCCTGAACGAAGTGAGATGTGAGTAGCTTCAAGTCTTGTACGAGATGACATGGTTGCTTTACTATTTCCCCTTGCAAGTGCTAAGTGCATGAGGTTTAAGAAACCCGTGAAGCGGTTTGATGATGTGGTCGGCTCAGCGTTTAGATAATGTATCTTGAGCGTGATGTTCCTTGAGAGGTTCATTAAATGGACAGAGGTTGTTTGTGTTCAGAACTAGAGTTAGATATGGGTATGTTGTTTGCCCTTGGGAACGAAATATGAAGTAGTAAGGTTCTATAGTGTGCCGTAATGATTTGAGTAGCCTAGGGTTGGCAGGAAAAAATTGTGGATCCACAATGTCTGTAGCTGATCTAGTGCTCAGAGAGTGGGAGTGTGGATGATGTATGTACAGTTGTAAGAGTTATAGGTAAGTCTGGGAGAGAGGTCTCCAATTAGGTCTTTTTTGGTGAAACGTTGTGTGCTTTCTTTGTGGGTTTTCGTAAACAGCATACTCGAGACCATAACGTGGCTGTTGTTTACCTGTTGGGAGTTAAGTTCTTGAAGCACAACTTGTGAGGTGAGGTCTTGGCATGATGGGAGGGTTTGGTGTTATGTCTCTGTGGATGACCGATAATGAGCTTATAATCTTCTGAGACTAGCTGTATGGGGTATAAAAAAGTAAATGGTATTTGAGGTGTATGAATGGGGTCTAAATTTGAGGACTCAGAGTAACGAATAGTATGATTATCGTGATTAGGGTCGATAACATTTGTATGGTGGTGGTCGATGTTAACTCAAGGTCAGATCGGTAGTGTTCTTTTGAACCAAGTATTTGATGGGTACTAAGAGTACGATGGTGTTGAGTGGTAATTTCTGGTTGACCTTTTCTTTTCTCTTGGTGGAGAAAGAGTTACCTTGTGAACGATTATTAGGTGTGAGCTGTTTCATCCTGATTGGTTGTAGATGTCGGGATCTTGATAGATTCAAATTTGGTTGTGTTCTGAGACTGTGAAAATCTCTATGGATCTTGTATCCGTGTTGTGATCCTTTGAGTTGTGCATCAGAAACTTGTATCGCCGTGATCAGGTGATTTTAGGAATAATTCTTCATGGTTTCATTGGGTGGTTGATGAATATATGTGTTTAAATGTTATGCATGGCTATGCGCTTTCCTAGATGTATGGCGTCTATGTGTATGACTTGGGATCTGATTGCTCCTGCGGTGGAACACCATAAAGAATTATATTATTAGGTTAGTATTATCCTGCGGTGGAAGAATATAAAAGAGTACGTATGAGTGTGGTAAACATCGTAGGTCGTGGTAACCTAGTCAGAATATGACTTGTTATGTATGACGGTTGAATCATTTTGGATTGTGTTCCTTGAGATATCGGGTTAGTAAACCTGGAACGCCTATCCCTTCTGACGGGGGAGTCAGTGTTGAGATGAAGAGCCTATTTCTGCAGAGATTGGTTAAGGATCATTTAACCGATGTATAATGTATGTTCTAGTTTGTATGGGAATGTTGATGTCCTTAGCTCTTGTTATAGTGAGATCTTTGATGAAGCCATTGTGACAGGGTTATTGACATGGTGAGTTTCTAATGGATCTTTTGTGAGTCTCGATTTGCATTCTGCTTTGGCATTTTGAACTACTCAGATTTCTCAAAGTTAGTGGTCGACTATCCACTCATGGTAAGAAATGTGTTTCTGTAAACAATTTATGGGGATGGCATTCCTAGCCTACTCAGCTTATCCACAGAATCATTCATGCGAATGGGAAGAAAGTGTGCCGACTTCGTCAGTCGGTCAACCACGACCTAAACAACGTCATGCTCCTTCGGCGATCTAGGAAGTCCCAGTACAAAATCCATCGTGATGTTCTCTCACTTCCATTTCGATACTGCCAACGGCTATAGCAACCCTGCAGGTCTCTAATGATCTACTTTTACTTGGTGACAGGTAAGGCACCGATAAACAAACTACAGGCTTTCACTGCATGACCAATATCCACCCCTAATAATGCAATTTCTTGATAGGCTTTCACCGCGGGACCAATATCTGCCCCAATACTCTTTATGGTCTTTAATCGCAGGACAACAACTTTCCCCAATATGCAATTCTTTACAAAAGCCCACCGCATGGCTCAACAAAACATTTGCACGCATACAGCTATGAACAAAATGTCTAGGGCACATATAACATTATCCATATAATCATGGAAATCAACTAACATTTTAAAATATTTGCCACCCTTTTCACAGGATCATTTAAACCAAGGCTCAACCCCTAGGGTTACCTCAAAACATCAAGACCATGTTTTCACAACATAACATAAATCTTTCTGATTTTCAAAACTCATCTTTTCAAAAACCACGGACACACTCACATCCACCAACTTTGTAATAAACCACAAAAAGGCTTAACATGCTTTCTATCTAACCAAACACTGTTTAAATACAAAGTTCAACATTTATAGCATTTTAACACAGTAAAAACACGTATAATCGTATATAGCACCATTTTAACACAAGATAGTCTAGAGTCCTACCTCAGAGAGTTAAAAACTCGACACTTTAGACACTGACGAGAAACCAAAGTTGCCAAAATGAGATTCTGTTCGGATGAACGCAAAGCCCACGATGTGTATACCAAGGATCGACTATCCCAACGCCAAGATCCGAGTCCGAACCAACCCAAAGGCTAGAGAGGGCTAAGGTTTAGTCTTTCTTTAAAGGGAGAGAAAAAGAATCTTACCCAACAAGCTATGGCACAAAAACCAAGGCTACTAGCTATCACTTTAGAGCCAACGCGTAACAGACCGCTCGAGCGATCTAAGGACCGACCGAGCGGTCCTGCTCAGAAAACCCCAATTTTCTGCTATAACACCTGACTGGACCAGGATTGAAACAAACTTGCATATCTATGCCATCAAATGCGTGAAATATATAGAAACATGCTTTTCTTATAACGATTAAAATGATAATCAGCACGTCACATATATACATTAAAAAAATTAAAAAGAATCGAGTCTCACATTTGCTATACCATCCCACATATGTTTAGTATGAAATTTTATGGAGTGATAGATATAAATGTTAGGAACATTTTTTATGAAGACAACTAAGTTGAAAGGTATTTCTAGACTAGGAAAAAAATTCGTTGAACAGAATAGGTCAAAAAATGACACTATTTGGTAAAATTGAGTGTTAGGAAAATCATCTAGTCCTATCACTCCAAATAAATTATTGATAAAAGATAACTCACAAATCTTGCTCTGGAAATAACGCTTAACCTTTGGGGAGTTTTTTGGAATTTTCTAAAAATCTGCAAAGTGGCTGTTTTTCTACTCATTTGGAGTTAAAACGTAAATATTATGTTTCGGGTACTTAGACTTTAATTTGGGCTTTACCAAAAATCACGCATGCTAATAATAGTCTTATGAAGCTCCAATAAAAATATATTTTTAAAAAAAACACTTTTAGGTTCAACAAAAAATTCGGGTAAGTGCAAGCTTTTTCTTAGTTTTTCTTCGGTGGATTTGTTCCTACTCTTGTTTAACTTATTTTTTGAGTTCATATATGTTATTTAAGGCCGAAAACCAGTATATTTCAAAGGCTCTAATATTCACATAACACAGTTGTTTAACTCATAAAAAGAAAAGAAAACACAAGTCGTCATTCCATGCACAACAACTATGCTTTCTCCTATTCGATTCTTTATAGACCTTCTTGTTTCTATTCTTGTTTATAGCTATTTAGATCATATTGTTTGTTATAGAGAGGGGTTAGAAAAGAAGGATAAGATGAGTTGTAGGAGTTCCTACCTAGATGGTCTTGATCAATGAAGATGGAGGACTTAGCTTTTGCTCTAAACTTTCTTCCATCCTTTTATTCCTTCTTCCTTCTTTCTTATTCTTCTTCTTGGGACACTCTCTCTCTAGAATTTCCACCCCCTTGGCCGAATTCTATGAAGGAAATTGGGTGGAGATGGTCTTCTATTTTTAGGCTCATAGAAGGATCAAGTGTGTAATTTTCAAGAGTTTGTTCAGTAATTAATTAGAATAGGTTTAGGGACTTTTTCATAATTATAAGTGAAGGAAACTGAATCCCAGATAACTGAGATGGTGTATACAAATTGAATCAAACACGTAGAGTGGCATAGGATCAACATCAAAAAAAAAACTGTGCAGCACTGAACTGTTCGGACGGACGATTGAGCTGTTCAGACGCACGGGAAAATCATTCGGACAAAAATCATACGGGATGAACAAAACTAAACCTCGATCACTGAAATAGAAAACCTGGTACACCGACAAGGCAGAATAGGGATTATACCTGCTCTATCCCACTAATTTGATCGTGTTTATGTTCTTGAAGTTGAATCCAAAGATCAACGAGGCAATCAATTGGCAATCTTTTTTCTCCATTCAAATCTTCTGCTATATTCCCGGGTGCTGAAGACACGAACTAAGTGTGAGCATAGATCTTTCGTGCTCCAAATTCTATCTAGCTACCTCTTCTAGTTCTGGTTCTCATGTTACGTGAGAATCCTAAAAGATTATATGAATGTATCGTCTGGTGGCCAGGGTTATAATGGCATATAAATAGGTTATATAGGGACCTGTGGAGTAAATAAGACATGGGCTTGTAATGTAATTATGAAATCCTGCCTCAATCCAAAAATAATTTCACAAAAAATAAATTATAATTATTCCACAAAAGAATCATAATTGCACTCCTAGCCTTATTCTCAAAATAAATTATTCGAGCTCTTGTTATTAAATACTTATTATTTTCTTCACATTATGATTACAGATATCCGTCGATTAAATTAAATTACTGATAATTATATTTAATTGGCTTCTTCAAAAATCTTTCAGCCCTTTCGCTTAACTTATTTGACTGCTAGATTTTCCAGATTATATAATCCACCTGTAGGGTTTGGCTCGATCAAAACTTATAAGCTTCCTTAAGGGAGTATCATCAATCTAGACTAATTAGAACGTAGATTCCGTTAATAATTAATATTCACCATATAATTAATATCGTTATCCAATTTATTGAGATTATTGACTCATATAGGATCACACCCTCTAATGAATCAAAACAGCGATTATTAAATATATGCAAATAAATAATTATTTTAAAATTATAAGTATAAGCACTCGTAATAACCATTGGGTGTAAATTAAATTATATAGTCAGTATAAAATTAATTATCCCAACGTGCTCTTGTTCAATACACACAAAGTATACTAGCGCAGCGAGTCGGAATAATAGACGACGCTATTATCCTTTCCCCGTAACCAAAACAGTTCTAATAAAATGCTGTGCTACAGTCGTACTGATGGTTTGTCCAATTCCATCTAAACTGTAAACTAAAAATTTATATTCCACAAGAACCTTTAATCTGGTTTTCCGTGTGCATACCGAACTCTACTCACCGAATTAAATACTATTTAGAATAAAAAAAATCATGCACGATATTTAAATAAATAAAAAAATACATACATTGCTTATTAAGATTCTCATTAAAATAGACAAAATAGTTTTTATTAACAAATAAAAATAATACCAAAATTCTAAATATGATTTTTTGTATACAATCCTAACAATAGGCTAGTAGACCAACGTATTGTCACTTAGTTAATGATGAAGAGTTGGGAAGACTTTAGCTGAATAAAATTTTTTCAGCTAAAATTAAGCAAAAAAGTGTTCAAGACAAAAGGTGACTATTGTATAAGACTTATTTAATTTTCTAGAATTAAAATTTTATTTTAGAATTAATTTCGTAGAATATAAAAATATAAAAATATCTAAAATTGCTCCATTTATACTAAAAAAGTCTCAATGTAGTATAAAAGTGCATGTTCCCAATGCAAATCTGCACAATATAAAAAAAGTACACTTTTTGTACTTTTTATCACAACTCCCTAGGGGTGCCGTCCTATGACGTTTGGCACCTTTTTATTTTGTAATATATGCTTGTTATGCTATGTATTGATTTTCGTTGTTATGGAATGGCTCTTTTTATATGTTATTTGCATGTGGTAGTCTAGAAATGCATGAGTGTATCAATCCCGAACCCGGATGAGCGTTGTGGAAAAAAGTTGATAACTTACTAGGCACGACTGCTCAAGCGGTTCTTAGACTGATCGAGCGATCTGTCGTAGGTAGATATACGTAGGACAGTCCACTGTCTTAGCATTTGGGCCAAAGCTTCCTCAACAACCTTATCTCTTCCTCTCTTGAAAGAAATTCCAAAATCCTAGACTTCTCTCTAGCTTTTACCTTGCTCTGGCTGCAATTTTTGGCATTGCAAGGGTGAAACTATGTTATACTTGCCAAGGGTTTTGCGTTGATCCGAGCAAAATCTTGTTTCGGCGATGTTAGTTTTTCATGGGAATTTAAAGTGTCGAGTTTTTAACTCTCTACGGTAGGATTCTAGACTACCTTGTTTAAAAATGTGTTATGATTACATGCATTTTATTGTGTTAAAATGCCATGAGATTATGTATCTTGATGTTTAAGCCATGTTTGATGGGTAAAAAGCATGATTTATGTTTTTGAGGTTTATTACAAAGTTGGTGAATGCATGATTATGTGATTTTCAAATGTATGAGTTATGAAAACTGGAGGAAATTATGTAAATGTTGCAAAAATATAGATTTTTGGTGTTTGTGGCTAACCCTTGGGGTTGAGCATGAATTTTAAATGGTTGGGTTGAAATTAATGATAGCTTTGTACAAATGTTGGTGTACCTCTATGATTTTTGGGATGGTGAGGTTATGTGCCTTTTTATGATTTTGAAAATATGTTGTGTGCCTTTAATGATTTTTAAAATGTACCGTAACAATGTGGTGAATGTGGGTCTCAATTGCTTCTCGGTAAAAGTCCAAAAATTTGCTCAAATAGGTGCTTCGCTCCTTCGGATTAACCCTTGAAAATGAAGTGGTTGCCCCAATGGGAGGCATTGGTTGTTGTAGCAAAGTATAGAGCTCATCATTGCCTAGCAGGCCATTGGATACCCCGGACCTAGGTCAATAGATGAGAGTTTATAGTTGCTACAATTATCCCCGGTGCGACAATGTCGGTATGTTCTAATCATTGTGGCTGTAAAAACCCTTTGGGTTTGAAAACCTTGTTGGAGAACTCAAATGATTTTTAGTGTTGTTTTCAAATTGTGAGACGTTATTGGGTTATGTGAACAATTGTGATTTTGAAGGAAAATCGTTTTAGAACGTGCGTGGTTGAATTGTTCATATAACTAGTAATTGCATATTACGCTTTTAATTCATGCTAGTCTATTCCTATTGAGTTTCGGCTCACGTTATTAGATTAAAATAATTTCAGGTGATCCAGATCATTTGGCTTAATGGAGTGAAGTTCATATGGTAGTGACGGATTAGAAAACGTGTAGTTTTCTTCTTTTTTTATTTTATTTTAGATCATGTAATCGTTATAATACGTTTTGTACATGAAAGCATTTGTTTTGTAAGCCTTAAGGCCATGGTATCAACGCATGCATGTTGTATGAGAATGAGAGGAACCTCGGGTTGGTTGTGTTAGTGTCAAAGTCGTATGAAACAGGTTTTGGTTGTTTGTTTTTCCATGTTGTAACAAATGGTTTTCAGTTGATTTTATATTTGATATCAACTCTTGTACCTTAGGGAAGGTTTTGAACCAAGTTTTACTCATGTTTCTAATTGTTTTGTTATGCCTTGAAGGTTTTCAAAAAAGGTGGAAAATGAGTTAAGAGTTGGGTTTCAAAAGTTGGTGTTTGAGATGTGGTCCAGAGCCAGACCGCTCAATGAACCGTTCGAGTAGTCTATTGAGCGGTTAAAACCATTCCTCTGTTGTTTTGCAGGCAGGTGGAAGAATCGAGGGTGCAGAAGGATCGCTCAACCGGTCTTCGCAGATTTTCAAAATCTTGTTTGTTTGTTTTTAGAAGTTGGCTCTTGGGACTCTTTCACTATCCTTTTTAGCTTTTCTTGTCCTTCCATTAAACCCTCAAAGGGACATTTATCAAAGGTTTTAATCATGTTTTCTTTATCGTTTCAAACGTAATTTGGGTTCAAGTCATTTTGTTAGATCGTTTGTATTACAAAACGATTTTTCTTAGATGATTAACATGACCCGAGTTTAGGGGAGTAACACGGCTGCTAGGAGCTTCACCACCCCCCCTTTTCATAAGTTGGGCATGACCCATGGGCTTTCTTTTTATTTTTGTTGGACTTAATTTGCTAATCGGATCTTTAATTTAAGTTGGACCATAATATTTTCTTGGGCCTTTATTTTAGCTTTTAGGCCTTGTTGAAGTTTTGGGCTTCATTGGAGTTTGAGTCCTTAACTCCTGTTAGGCCTAGGGATGGACTTCCCTTCGTTGTCTTTTGGGCCTTAGGTGACTTCTTTGATTAATCCCTAATTAATCTTGGACTAACCCTGAATTTTAGGTTCAATCTCTAAGAAACCCTAAATTTTAGGTTCAATCTCTAAGAAATTGAAACGGCCTATTCTGAGTTAGGGTTTTCGACGTACACGTGACTTTACAAATTACTGTTAGGGTTTTACGAGTTTTCTGTTTACATTGAGAATCCACTATTAGGATTCTTAATCCTGTATTTGAAAATAAGGGTCCTGCATGACATGAACTATACACAACGAAGTTAGACCCAGCACTACCTAAAATCATTAAAAACTCATTGAAAATATAATTTTCAACTAAACAAATTTACGTTGACATTGTCATAACTAGCAAGGTGTAATAGAACATAGCTAAACATTTTTCTATTAAACATATGTAGTCAAAAATCAAGTGGTGTTTGCCCAATAGCATTAGTATCTTACTCCCCAATTAGAGGGGAGGATTTCAAGCATTTTTATGTGTTAGGTGTGAGAGTGGGTGTTCAAGCATTTGACAAGAAAATAAAATAAGACATACAAATCCAAAAATATTATCAAACCATTGGAAGGTCGTCTTTATAAAAATATTCTCTTCCCTCTAACACATTTTGAAAGATCATGTTGTTAAAAATTCATTCTTTCACTCAATTCAAAATTTAATTTTTCTTCTCTCTTTCACACACACACATACACACACTCAAAACATTATTGCTTAAATCTCTCGCTGCAATAATTCTCTCACTACAAAAAACGATCAATTTAACCAAAATTAGTACCCAGTCTAGCCAAAATCGGTACCAAATCGTTCGCAACCAGTACATGATTTTTTCTTGCTACGACTCAAACATAAAAGAGTTAAAGCTCTGCAAAAGTTAATTTAAAATTCTTTTTTCTTTCATCTTTATGTGTTGTTCATTTGAAATACATCTTTGCAGATTTGGGTTTCAAGATTTTTTATGAGCGCTTTTTCTGCACTATGATCAGTAATTGAGATTTTTTTTAATTATGTTCTTAGAAAACTCTAAACCTTGGAATAACTTCCTAATTGAATATTTTTATAATATTTTTAATATTTCAAAGGTGCGATGTTAGTGGTATTTTTGGCATATATAGTAGAAATGAAAGGATAAATATTTACCCTACAAGTATTGAATAAATTATTTGGATGATCATAAATTAGTTATACCGTTAAAGAAATCTCTCCTTAAAATTAGATGATTGCATTTGCAAAACCAAAATATACCAAATTGATTCAATTAAATGCTGAATCATTAAAATAACGATATGTTTTTTTTATATAAAAAAATTCTTAATTCATATAGCTAGATAGATTAGATGTTAAAATTTCTCTTTCTTTCCTTTTTAAATTTAATTATGATAGCAGGTGGAACTTGTCTGAATATTAATTTAAATGAAATGTTTTGCAAGCAGGGAAGGAACTATTGTTGGGCAATGGGGGCCAAGGCCCCCCAGCTTTTTAAAAATAATTTGCTTATATAAATTATAAGAAAAATTATTAAAAAATTAACGTAAAATCCAAAAAAAAACTAGTGTAAAATGAAATATATAAAACTTTATTAGTATTTTTCAAGAAAATTATAAAAATATATTTTTCAACTTTAGTCGAAACGTTAATAGTTTTTGGATTCCTCGTCACATAAAATTAAAAAGTAAAAATTGTAGACCAAAATTTATTAAAAAAGTAAAAGACAAAACAATTATTTCCAGTCAAAAAGTACATTTTATTTTCCTCTTTATTGAACTTTTTTTTAATATTAGTCTTTTTCTAATCTTTTTAAAATATTGCCAAACATCACCTTTAAGAATTTGAAGGAACTTTGTATTTCATTTAGATAGATCATAAGTTATAAATGTACAAATTCTAATTATGCTATGGTATTTATTTTTTTATCTGTTTTTGAGATTAAAATATCAATTTTATTTATTTTCTTATGCAAGTACAAATTATTAATTTTATATTTTCTAATTAAAATAGAATAATTTATATCAATATGCAAAAAAAAGGTTATTTGTTTTGGCCCCTCAAGTTAATAAATTCCTAGTTCTATCTCTGTTTGCGAGATAGGTTTTGTAGTGTTGTGGTGAACAAAGAGGAAGGAATTGGCCAAATCTAAAAATAGGGTTGTTAATTTTAATTGGGATTAGATTTCTTTGGAAATGCTTGAAAGAAAATCTGACTTTTGTTTGTTGAGATTTATTAAAAGTGTTTTTAGGCATGAGTTACATCTAATTGGTTCATAAATAGTGACAAATTGAGTGTGGGCCTTGATTGATTCCATAATCAATGAAATTCTGAAAATATCTACAATGAGTAAATCCCCTTTTTACATAAAAAAATGGGGAAAACTTTTGAAAAAACTATTACACTAAAAATAATATATTCATTCTATGAACATAATTCATAAGAATTTTCGTAGAATGACAACTGAACAACTATGTCAATTTAAGATTATTAAAAAAAAAATAATATGTTCATAGTTGTATTGAGTTTTTTATTGCTGTTGTTTGAGCTTTGATTCTATGATTAATTTTAATCTATATAGGCATATGCATATGTAAATAAAAAAAAATCCAGTAGACAATTTCATTCCGTTCGACAACAGTGGAAATGTCACCTGTTTTTTTTTTTTTTAATTAAGTGCCTTTTTAAATAAAATTGCTGCATATTTATGAGCAATTTATTTGTATTCTTGTTTTATTGGTATTTACGTATTTTAATGTGTTATATTTTGATTGAATTATTTATATTGATCTCATGCAAATAAAAGAGGCTACAATAAGGCTATTCACATAAAAGTATAATAATTTGATTACTATATTTAAGTAAGTTATTTTTTTAAACACCTTTATTTATGATGAGGTACTGATGTAACGTTCAGCATATTGTTTTCTAAAAAAACTAGAGTATAATGTTATTATAATGATAGGTTTTATTTTGAAAATATTGAACATGTACTTAACCTATTTTGTAACCTGGATTATTTGATAGTTGTCAATAATTAGAGAATTTATCACAATTGCAGTTACTGTATAATTACTTTAAAAAATTACAAAGCATTATTTTTGCACAATTTAGAAAAAGTCAATTAGCTGTATGCATCTAAATTATTTTTACTTAACATGGAGAATTGAATGGATTTTTGATGTGCTACCTATCAGCTACTTAACGCACAGTTTTCTTAATTTCTTTGGTCTAAGGATTGATTATGTAAGAGATAAGATTTTAAGTACTACACAGGCGGAGTTATCTAAATTATTTTTACTACTAAAAAATTTAACAAAAAAACATAAATGAGCAAAATATATAATTACAACAAACTCAATTAGTAAAAACTAAAACAACCAAATCTAATAAATCATACGCATAATGTAGACAAACCTAACACTAACTAAAATCATTAAAAAAAACTGAATGAAAACTAATTTTTAGATAAAAATAATTTACGTTGACATTGTTATAACTAAAATGATGTAAAGGAGTATATTTACATATTTTTTATTTGGCATGCAAAGTAAGAAAATCTAGTAGATGTGCCTGACTCCCAAATGAGAGATAGAAGATTCAACCATTGCTAAGTGCAAAGTGTGAAAGTGAATACGTATGTTCTTTTTTTTTTTTTTGAAGTATATGAGAGCATTGTGAGTTTTTGTTGAAGCTTTTAAGTTGTAAGTTATACATATTATTTTGTTTTGAATGTTTTATCTCATTGTTTGACAAAGTTTTTGATTTTCTTTTAAGGGAATATATAGTAAAAGTTTAAAAGCTAAAAAGATTTAATTTTGAAAAAACTCGATGAATGTGTAGTAATACTAAAATTATCAACTTATGAATTATAACCAAGGTTATCAATAATGAACTCTACCAGTTGGTACTAATCGGTACTAGTGGATTCGTGTTAAGATGAGATAAAATTGGTTCTGTAATACTGAAGTTCCGTTGTGATACCCTAAACTTTCGAAAGCATTTAAGAGCGACATTAACTAATACGGTGAATAAAGTATACGATTTATACCCATTCCATCACAAAATAAAGTAGAGTATTTAAATATTACGGATCCAGATCAATAAATAACAAAAATACATTCTAAGGCTTGGTACACGGGTTTCGAAAGATAAGCAGGCATGACTGAGTATGAATGAGTCATCAACTCACGGGAGCCACGACTCCCCTTCCACCTGACCTTATTCGCCTGACTGGTCCTATAGTTCCTCAAAACATAACATATATAAAACACCAAGAGCTAAAACTCAGCAAGAAAACTCTAGAAAACCTAAATAGTACAATTCAAATATGATCCAAGTACATATAAATAATTTAGTATGCATCTCATAACATATAACAGTGAGGGATTATAACAATGAAATTGTCACACCCCAAACTCCGGGTCATGTGAAAAACCACCGAGCATCATCAAACCGTCCCAACACAAAAAGAAATTTAAAACCAGAAAGCCAAAACAAGGCTAAAACCTTTGGAAAACGTACTACCAAGGGTTTATCCAATTTGAAAGAGTAGCCAAGAGACTACGGTTATGGTTCCACAAACTAAACCATTTCAAAACAAAATAGACTTTTTGGGTAAAGAAAATCATTTCAAAAAGATGTGGAAGTCGCATAAAATTTTCCTCAAGTACAAAAGTTTAAATAAAGCATAAACCATTTGAAAATCCATTTGTAAAGAATTGCACCCAGCATTGAAAAACGTAGTAAGAAACTACAGAAAACAACAACCAATCTAACGTTCTCTCGAAAGTATTAAAACATGCATATATCCATAAGAACTATATATGCATTACAACATGTTATACTCAAATATGAAACATATATAGAAAGGTATAAACTACCTAACAAAGACCAAACAACGAGGTCTTATCTGTCACGCCCCAAACTCCGGGTCACGTGAAACATCACAAACAACCAAACATAACACCCAACCCGAGAATACACTCTCAATATAAAACATATATGTATTGTATATAATCACCAACCGGCTTACATTACACAGTTCCAACACCAAAAAAATATGTTACAGCATACATGTTTAAAAACGAGCAAAAAGGAAGACTACAGATCTTCCGCCCCTCCGGCACCTTTAGATCAATCTGTGTGACCGGTACCTGAAAAAAATCAAATCCTACACCGTGAGCCAAGGCTCAGCAAAAACTAGACAGGCATGTAGTATAAGCTAAACATGCTAAGAAAATGAGGTGCAGTTTTAGACTCTCTTTCAAGCATTTAAAACGAGTTTTTACATGCAAACGAAAAAATGAGAATACAAACTATTTTTTGACTCACTCACAAGAGCCTTGAAAACAATTTGAAAACGGTTTTTAGATCGCGATTCACACGAGTCTCAAAAATAATTTAAAAATTGGTCTATCTGTCCCACAATGCTATTCAAGCAATCCATGTATTTTTTTGGACTTTCATCGAAGGACCACAGCCCCCAACTATGCAACGCACACAACCCGTGCAGCACACACAACGCACACAACCCGTGCAGCACGCACATCTTCACGAACTTTTGCCGTAGGACCATTATCCGCCCTCATCACATATCTTCACGGACTTTTACCGTAGGACCATTATCCGCTCTAACTAGCCTCGTTGACCAGAACCAACGGATATTTTCATGGACTTTCACCGTGGGAACATTATCCGCCCCTCATATGCATATCTTTATGAACTTTCACTGAGGGACCAATATCCACCCCACTTATGCAAACCAGATACAAATCTACGTATCAACAGGCATCCCATCCCATGCATAAACCACATGATAAATCCGTATCGAAACATGCATACTAAACTAGGGTTTAAATGCATAAAACCACGTATTATCACTACGTTACACAAACCACGTCACATGTTACACACGCAATTCACACAACACCTGCAACTCATGCAACATGCATCACATGCATCCGTTCCTCATAACCATGGCTATAAAACTCTTTATTTTAAAGCATACAACTACGGTACACGTAACGATACCAAAACCATGTAATTCACTTACATAATCCGTACATAAATAAACTAGAGTTATAAATGCACATAACCAGTTCTAAACGCACATAGCCAGATATAACTTCACTTCATGACGCCACCCGCCATATAACCCGACATCCACTCACATGGACACTCAACAACCCACAGAACGAAAACCTAACCCGAAGGCCAACACTGCTCAAGCACTCGAGCGCTAAACCACCGTTCGAGCGGTCCCCTACCGACATAGCACACTGCCATAACCCCGCTCGAGCGCACAACCACCACTCGAGTAGTCACCCATCGACCTAACTCTCGGCCACCAGCCCGCTTGAGCACTCAACCACCGCACGAACGATCAATGCTGGGAGGAAACCAAAACCAAGAAATAAAACCAAACCCTCGCACGCAACGATGCATGAAACACCATGAGCACAACCATGCACTAAAAACTCGCACCTAACCATGCATGTCACCCCCGAGAATGGCACCTAACAAACACTCGAGGCCATGACGCGACCCCCAAAGCCACAACACAACCAATAGAACCCCAAAAAGAATCCAATAGTATTTCAGTCGACTAATCCCATAATCAATCAACTGAATACCATTGAACACTAATTGAAAACCAAGAAACCAACCACCAAAACACTAACGCCCAACACGGTCAACTCGGACCCACATGCGCCCAACAAAAATCCACGATGCTCATATGCGCCCAACACAAACCCACGATGCTCACACGCGCCCAACACAAGCCCATCACACCCCAAAAAACAAAAAACTTGGTCAAAAGGGCCAACAAGGATGAAAAATAACCTTTCCCAAACATTCGACCAAAAACGGGTGATAAACGGTTTGGAAATCTTGGCATACCCTCACTCTTTTGGTTATAACTTTTTCTATAAAACGAATTTTATTGTGAGAGAGGTGTCATTGGATATAAGAGTTCCGAAGCTTCAATTTGAGTATAAGAACGACCCAATTTTGAGTCCGAACGAAGGAGATATCATCAAAACAAAATGGACCTGAGCAGCCAGTCCACTCGAGCGGACATCGGGCACTCGAGAGAGCTACCAGACGAGAAAAACCCTGATTTCTTGTTCTTGAGTGTTTTAAGCCTCAAAACTCTTAAACACTCACAAACCACCATCTCAACCACAAATCGAAGCCTCCAAACACATTCTCAACACCCTCGGACGTTCCTAAACCCGAAGCTACCACAAAACCTCGATAGGAAAACTCAAAACCCGATTCCATCCACTGAAATTAACACAAAACCACTTTTCAAGTCAAAATCTAGTTTTTCAAAACATAAATCGATTTTTCATGCATTTTTAACTGGTAAAAATACACACGATTACACGTAGCACCCTTATAAGACATGAGAGTCTTGGATCCTACCTTGGTGAGTCAAAAACTTGACATCTTGATCCACGTGAAAAAATAAACTTCGCTGAAATGAGATTCTGTCTGAATGAACACGTAGGCTACCGTGCCAATAGCAAGGATCTGCTGTTGGATCGTCGAAAATCAAGCCCCGAGCCCCAGAGAAGTTAGAGAGATGACAGAGCATTTGGGTTGGTTCAAAAGCAAGAGAGAGGAAGGAAAAGATATTTTGAACAAAAATATCAAAAGGAAGATATTTATAGGCTCGCCAGAAAAGATCCTTTTTTTTTTCAAATTCGCACCACAATGGCCAACGGCCCCGGGAACTAACCCCACATGCATATTTAAACCCGATCATGCACCAAAACGCATATAAATATGCTGCAACGAAAACACTAAACGCGTGTCAAAACACACCAAAAAGAAAACGGGCCAGGGTCTCACAACTCTACCCCCTTAAAGAAATTTCGTCCCCGAAATTCAACACAAGGTCAAAAGGAAACAACACGTCGATCACAATCGACACAAGCACGAGAGATGATCAGCTAAACCATTCCTAGGATATAGTCAAACAAGGTTAGACATCGTAAATAATGGCTAACGATCTCAACAACACGGGATCTACAACTCACCCCAACCTCACATCCTCACCAACCGTTGTCTCAACACAACACACCACCCACGGAGTGCACCACCAACTCCAAACCCATGGTCACAGCCTCGAGCACAGCCTCGCCCTCTCCACGCAAACATCATGTCTATATGAACGGAAAGACAGAACACAAGATGCAACATGTCGCATGAACATAAACACTAAGCATATAAGCATACCAACACGTAGCCACATAGGTTCTTGCTAAACAAACTCCACATACCGAGGAGAACCAACAAGAATGACGCGTCAATCTGGACAAGCTACTCAGATTCCTGACTAAAAATAACGAAAATAACATCAGTTAAATGTGTTTCTAACTTGGCTCCCAAGTTTGTTAGTCCAAACGCCCAAAGACAAGACTAATCAATCCTAAGGTTCAACCGCCATGCTCACGTATACACATCATTCTCATGCTTAACATTCTAACACGTTCATGTTATCAAATCATCTAAACACATACAATCAAGCTGACGCAATCAACCTCACACGGTGATACACCCTCTTCCCACGACTCTTAGGTATTCGAACCCAGAGCTCTGATACCATATTGGTCACGCTCCAAACTCTGGGTCACGTGAAGCACCACAAACAACCAAACATAACACCTAACCCGAGAATACACTCTTAATATAAAATATACATGCATTGTATATAGTCGCCAACCGGCTTACATCACACGGTTCAAACACCAAAAAAATTTATTACAGCATACAAGTTTTAAAATGAGCAAACAAGAAGACTACAGATCTTTTGCCCCTACGGTACCTCCAAATCAACCTGCGTGACCGGTACCTGAAGAAAATCAAATTCCACACTGTGAGCCAAGGCTCAGCAGAAACTAGACAGTCATGCAGTATAAGCTAAATATGCTAAGAAAACGAGGTGTAGTTTTAGACTCTCTTTCAAGCCTTTAAAACGAGTTTTTACATGCTAACGAGAAAGTAAGGATATAAACCATCTTTTGACTCACTCACAGGAGCCTTGACAATAATTTAAAAATGATTTTTGGATCGCGATTCACCCGAGTCTCAAAAACAATTTAAAAATTGGTATATCCATCCCACAATGCTACTCATGCAATCCATGTATCTTCTCGAACTTTCACCGAATGACCACAACCCCCAACTATGCAACGCACACAACCCGTGCAACACACACATTGCACGCAACCCGTGCAACACACACATCTTCACGGACTTTCACCATGGGACCATTATTCGCCCTCATCATATATCTTCCCGGACTTTCACTGTAGAACCATTATCTGCTCTCATCACATATCTTCACGGACTTTTACCGTAGAACCATTATCCGCCCTAACTAGCCTCATTGACCAGAGCCAACAGATATTTTCACGAACTTTCACCGTGGGACCATTATCTGCCCCTCATATGCATATCATTACGAACTTTCGCCGTGGAACCAATATCCACCCCACATATGCAAAATAGATACAAATCTACGTATCAACAGGCATCCCAACCCATACCTAAACCACGGGATAAAATTGTATCGAAACATGCAAACTAAACCAGGGTTTAATGCATAAAGTCACGTTTTATCACTACGCTACACAAACCACGTCACATGTTACACATGCGACTCACACAACACCTGCAACTCATGCAACATGCAACACATACATCCGTTCCTCATAACCTTGCCCATAAAACTCTGTATTTTAAAGCATGCAACTACGGTACACGTAACGATACCAAAATCATGTAATTCACTTACATAATCCGTACATAAATAAACTACAGTTATAAATGCACATAACCAGTTCTAAACGCACATAGCCTGATATAATTTCACATCATGACGCCACCCGCCATATAACCCGACATCCACTCACATGGACACTCAGTAACCCATAGAACCAAAACCTAACCTAAAGGCCAACACTGCTCAAGCGCTCGAGCACTCAACCACCATTCGACCGGTTCCCAACCGACATAGCACACTGCCACAACCCCGCTCGAGCACACAACCACCGCTCGAGCAGTCACCCACCGTCCTAAATCTCGGCCACCAGCCCGCTCGAGCACACAACCACTGCTCGAGCAGTCACCCACTGACCCAACTCTCAGCCACCAGCCCGCTCGAGCGCACAACCACCGCTCGAACAGTCACCCTCCGACCTAACTCTCGACCACTAGCTCGTTCAAGCGCACAACCACCGCACGAGCAGTCACCCTCCGACCTAACTCTCGACCACTAGCTCGTTCGAGCACACAACCACCGCTCGAGCGGTCATTGCTGGGAGGAAACCCAAACCAAGAAACAAAATCAAACCCCCACACGCAACGATGCATGAACCACCATGAGCACAATCGAGCACTAAAAAGCCCCCCTAACCATGCACGTCACCCCTGAGAATGGCACCTAACAAACACTCGAGGCCACTACGTGACCCCCAAAATCACAACACAACCAACAGAATCCCAAAAAGAATCCAATAGTATTTCAGTTGACTAATCCCATAATCAATCAACTGAATACCATTGAACACTAATTGGAAACCAAGAAACCAACCACCAAAACACAAACGCCCAACATGGTCAACTCGAAACCACTCGAGCAAAACACAAGCCCACGACGCTCACACGCGCACAACACAAACCCACGATGCTCACATGCGCCCAACACAAGCCCATGACACCACAAAGAACAAGAAACTTGGTCAAAAGGGCCAACAAGGATGAAAAATAACCTTTCCCAAACATTCGACCAAAAATTGGTGATAAACGGTTTGGAAATCTTGACATCTCCTCACTCTTTTGGTTATAACTTTTTCTACAAAGCAAATTTTATTGTGAGAGAGGTGTCATTAGAAATAAGATTTTCGGAGCTTCAATTTAAGTACAAGAACGACCCAATTTCGAGTTCGAACGAGGGAGATATTGTCAAAACAAAATGGCCCTGAGCCGCTAGTCCGCTCAAGTGAACATCGGGCACTCGAGCGAGTTACCACCCGAGAAAAATCTAGATTTCCTGTTCTTGAGTGTTCTAAGCCTCAACATTCTTAAACACTCATAAACCACCATCTCAACCACAAATCAAAGCCTCCAAACAAATTCTCGACACTCTCGGACGTGCCCAAACCCGAAGCTACCACAAAACCTCGAAAGGAAAACTCAAAACCCCATTCCATCCACCGAAATCAACAGAAAACCACTTTTCAAGTCAAAATCCAATTTTTCAAAACATGAATCGGTTTTTCATGCATTTTTAATCGGTAAAAACACGCACGATTACACGTAGTACCCTTATAAAACATGAGAGTCTAGCATCCTACCTGGGTGAGTGAAAAACTCGACGTCTCAATCCATATGCAAAAATGAACTTCGTCGAAATAAAATTCTGTCCGAATCAACGCGTAGCTCACCGTGCCAATAGAAAAGATCCATTGTTGGATCGTCCAAAATCGAGCCTCGGGCCCCCGCCGAGAAGTTAGAGAGAGGACAGAGCGTTTGGGTTGGTTCAAAAGCAAGAGAGAGGAAGTAAAAGATATTTTGAACAAAAATATCTAAAGGAAGATATTTATAGACTCACAGGAAAATATCTTTTTTTTTTTTGAAAATTCGTACCACAACGGCCAACAGCCCCAGAAACTAACCCCACATGCATATCTAAGCCCGATCGCATCAAAACGCATATAAATATGCAGTAACGAAAACACTAAATGCGCGTCAAAAAATGCAGAAAAAGAAAACAGTCAGGGTCTCACAACTCTACCCCCATTAACGGAATTTCGTCCCCGAAATTCAACACAATGTCAAAAGGAAACAACCCATCGATCACAATCGACACAAGCATGAGAGTCTAGGATCCTACCTTGGTGAGTAAAAAATCCAACGTCTCGATCCACGTACAAAAATAAACTTTGCCAAAATAAAATTCTGTCTGTATGAACGCATAGCCCACCGTACCAATAGCAAGGATCCGCTGTTGGATCATCGAAAATCAAGCCCTGGGCCCCCGAGAAGTTAGAGGGAAGACAGAGCGTTTGGGTTGGTTCAAAAGCTAGAGAGAGGAAGAAAAAGATATTTTGAACAAAAATATATAAAGGAAGATATTTATAGGCTCGTCGAAAAATATCTTTTTTTGTTTTTTTTCAAATTCGCACCACAATGGCCAACGGCCCCGGGAACTAACCCCACATGCATATCTAAGCCCGATCATGCATCAAAATGCATATAAACATGCTGCAACGAAAACATTGAACGTGCGTCGAAAAACGCCGAAAAGGAAAACGAGTCAGGGTCTCACAACTCTACCCCCCTTAAAGAAATTTCGTCCCCGAAATTGAACACAAGGTCAAAAGGACACAACACGTCGATCACAATCGACACAAGCACGAGAGATGGTCAGGCAAACCATTCCTAGGATATAGTTAAACAAGGTCAGGCATCCTAAACAATGGCTAACGATCTCAACAACACAATATCTACAACTCACCCCAACCTCACATCCTCACCAACCATTGTCTCAACACAACACACCACCCACGGAGTCCACCACCAACTCCAAACCCATGGTCACAGCCTCGAACATAGCCTCGTCCTCTCCGCGCAAACATCATGTCTATATGAACAGAAAGACAGAACACGAGATGCAACATGTCGCATGAATATAAGCACTAAGCATATAAACATACCAACACGTAGCCACATAGGTTCATGCTAAAAAACTCCACATACCGAGGAGAACCGACAAGAATGACTCATCAATCTGGATAACCTACTCAGATTCTTGGCTAAAAATCACATCCGCTAAATGCATTTCTAACTTGGCTCCCAAGTTTGTTAATCCAAACGCCCAAAGGCAAGACTAATAAATCCTAAGGTTTAACCCCCATGCTCACGTATACACATCATTCTCACACTTAATATGCTAACACGTTCATGTTATCAAAGCATCTAAATACATGCAATCAAGCAGACGTAATCAACCTCACACGGTGATATACCCCCTTCCCACGACTCTTAGGTATTCGAACCCAGAGCTTGGATACCATATCTGTCACGCCCTAAACTCTGGGTCACGTGAAACACCACAAACAACCAAACATAATACCCAATCTGAGAATACACTCAATATAAAACATACGTGCATTGTATATAATCACCAATCGTCTTCTATTACACGGTTCCAACACCAAAAAAATATTTTGTAGCATACATGTTTAAAAACGAGCAAAAAAG
>JAUMHN010033716.1:0-28922 GCA_032360265.1 Heliamphora ciliata | reverse complement strand
TTTTTTTTAAAAAAAGATTATACAAAAGACTTAAATAATTTAGTTATTTAAAATACTCACTTTAAGTTAAGTTTAAAAAAATATTAATTGACATTTGTTACTTAGAATAGTAGCTATACGAGGGCTGGAAATTGCATGTGTGAGTGCAAGTACCTGTCTATGTAGAAGTAAAATAAATAGTTATATAAAGGTAAAAACAGTAATTAATATAGAGTTATTAAATTTCAAATACTTATATAAACGCATTAATTAACATATTTGTCTTTACATGTAAACTGAATATAAGTTATACAACTATCATGATTAATTTTAAATTTTTAAAAAAATAAAAAAACATCAATTTGTTGCTACTCTTTAATTTGGGCCACACATCAATTTGGTACTTCCCTTAGAAGGTCGGATTAAGCTCTTATTTGTGATATTTAAAATATTTGATTATTAAGAGATTTAACTTTAGAAAAAAAAAAAAAGAGGGGAGGGGGGAGTTAAAGAGTATTAGTGATAATAATTTTAGGGTAGTTTTTTTCTTTTATTTTTTATTTTTTTTGTTAAAATGTTTAATATGACTTATTTTTAAGTTGTAGTATTTCGAACATTAGTACGATTTTTTTATTGTTGAGAATGAAATTGACTTTTTAATTAAAGGTATTATAGTTATTTAATTAAAGAAAAAATTAGTATACTTGGAATGAGTGTAGATTATTTTTTTAAGTAAAAACTAAAATTAGTTGACTTTTTAGAGAAATCAAACTATTTATCTTAAAAGCTGACTCTTTTGTAAAAGCTAACTATTTACATAACCCAAACAAGACCTAAAGACAATCTATTGAGTTGTCAATCAAAGTCTAATGACAATAAAAAAAATATAATATTAATATATTTTTAGAGATGACATCAACTATTTTTACAAATATTAATACGTCTTTTATCTCTTCTTGATTGGCAGTTCTAAGGGCTATCATTAATATTTCTCATGTTAAAAATAGAAAATTTGACCACATAACCAATTATAGAAATCAAATGAATGAAAATAACCAAAAATTTACAAGATTTTAGTAATGGAATCTACTTTTAAAAAATTGTTGGTTTCGAAAAATTAGAAATACAATAATATGTGGGTTTAATTAAACCGGAACAGCATAAAAAAGCAAAAAAAAATATACAACAACCAAAAATTAAAAATTCGAGATAACTAAAACAGAACGTTAAAAAAAACAGATACAGATAAAAAGCAGACCAAAACACTATTTTGAATGAAGCTGATTTAATTCACAAAATCGATTTTGTAAACAATAAATTAAAACAAAACACTATTTTACAGACAGAGCGAAAAGCTATAAAAGAAAGCAGATACAGAAACTGTAAACAGTTTTATAAAAACTACAGCAGAGTAAAACACTGTTTTAAATATTGTTTTCAGTTTGCATAGAAAAAACAAATAACAAAACAAAAAAGAAGATAGCAAACCTCTTTTATAATCAAAAGTAAGAACAAAAATATAACAGAATTGTAGGAACCCAAAACATAACATAAAATGTAAACTCTTATAAAACAGGTTGAGATAGAGTTCAACGTTTAATGTTGTGTCATTCAGACATATTACACACTCGTTTCGGTGCTTACAATTTAACGAGCATCTGCCTTTATGATAAAGCAATTTTCGTGTGCAGAAGAAGCAGAGTAATCTGCACACACAATGAACCGGGTTGCGTCTAAGCTTTCTCAAAGATAATCGAAATATGAAGGAGCAGAGTATCGGCAACATAGGTGACTGGAACAACCTTTAAATGGGAGGCGTTTGTAGACACCCCAATTTGACCCTCGCCTAATCTTAGGCGAATCCGATGATGAAAACAAATGGAATGGTGCCTCGATACAATTCTCGAAAAGTGATCCAAGCTCGGTATTTGAACCCGAAACTTTCGAACCAATGAAATTGTGTCGAACCATCGAAACTTACTGCCCAAGTAAGGCGACCACCAACTCTCTTCATAGCGCCCGCCATAGAACTTTGTGGAACCTTCCACAAACATGGTGAGCCAACTTGCATTGTGGCGACCGCCAACTCCAAATAGCCTGACGTGTCCCAAAACGTGGCGACACCTCATTGGTTAAAGAATTCTATAAATACCGTACCCCAGCGTACGTTTTCAATACGAATTTTGAGTGAGAGAGACTCTGCCGATATATCGAGTGATCCTGACCCCTGACGCCGAAGCCCTGCTGAAATTTCGAGTCCCGAACCTCCAACACCGACATTGAAGCCTACCTTGCTTGGATCACCACCCAGGGATTGACCCATTGAAGCACATTCTCGACTTGAGTATTCCGTAATCTAGGTACCTTGTTTGGATCTCCGGCCCTTCTAGCTCCACTTTCTACCTCTTTGGAGTGGTCGGGTTATTTTGATCGTTTCATTTTCAATTATGCTCTTACATTACTCATAGTCGTTTTATTAATGTTTGAATTCAATCTTTAGCTTTTTTAACTTATTTAGCTTTTTTGTTTACTTGTATTAAATTCATTCAATAATTAATTAGTGTTAACATAATTTGAACAATACGACTAAACAATATTATTATTGTTATAATCCAAGCACTTACATAAAAATGGTTGTAATTATCAATATTACACCCATATTCTAGTATTTCGTTTAATTTATTTTCTTTTCTTTTATATTAATTTAATGTTCTAACATTTATTTTTTTTTAGTTAATTTAATTTTCTTTTACTAGCATTCTATTTCATTTCATTTTCTTTTCTTGTAATATTAATTTAATATTCTATTTTATTTTTCTTTTAGCTTAGTATTTCTTTTATAGCTTTCATTTTTCATTTCTTTGCATTTTCTTTCAATAATAATGTAATTTCTTTTTCTAGTATTTTATTTTATTTGTTTTCTTATAATACTCCATTTAGTATTTCTTTTTCTTTTAATATTAGTTAATCTTTAATGCTAATATATCTTTTCTTTTCTTTTTATGGCAATGTAGCTTTATTTTTCTTTTTATGTTCCATCCTATATTTTTTTTCTTTCCTTTTAATGTTAGCTTAAATTAATTTCTTCTAGTATTCCTTTTCTTTTCTTTTTTTTTTCCTCTCAATATTAGTGTAATTTCTCTTTTAGCAACTATTTTATTTTTTTTTCTTTTATTTTATTAAACAAAAAATCATAAAAAGTCTTTCAAAGATAGATTTCATTTTCTCCTTTTATTTTCTTTTAATGTAAATATAAATAGTTAGACTCTCCTTTTCTAGTATAGCATTTTTCTAAAACTCTTCTCATAATTTTTTTTATAAACTTTCTTTTAGAATTCTTTTCATACATATTTTATTTTGTATTTTTTATTTTTTTTACTAATTCATCATGTTAATGTATGTTTTAGTTTCTTTTATTGAAATCATGTTTAGAATAGTTTAGCTTATTTTGTAACAATGCATGTTTAGATAATTTTAGCATCTTTTGATATATTTTGCTATTTTATTTAAATCATGATAGTTAACTTATTTTTGTGAAATTGCATGTGAATGTGTTCCATGTATCCTTTTAGTTAGAAGTTACATGCCATAGGATTTAGAATTTTTCTTTTGACACTTATTTATTTTTGAGTGTTATGTATATATCTTATGTATTTTCTATACTTGATTTTGAATATTCTCTCTTTACCTCCCTTTTTTTATTTGCATGCACTTGAAAAATTCTATTAAAAAATCAACGATGATTAGTAGAGGCCAACCTGATGGTTGGGCGAACGGGGTTCCTAACACATTCTCCGATTCGTACCTTAGCCCCCGAACCCTTTTTCTCTGATTTACGTTTTCAAAGATCAGTAGCCATTTTTTTGTTTTTTTTTTTTGTTTTTCTCAAAAACTAAGTACCGACTCTATTTTTGATAAAAAAAAAAGATTTTCAAAATTTGACTTTCAAGGTGTTAAAATATTTTTGTAAACATCTTTGAATTCTCCTATTTTTGACCCCTAAATTCCAACACCACAGCGTTCCAGATGACTGTTCGTCTTAACTCGAATAGGCACAGACACCGGTTCGGCCTACCGGTTGAACCGCCCAACAGACGCAAATCGGTTTGACTTCCAATGATCCTAAACTGAACCCTCAAACGGTCGATTGAAAAATGACAGTAACTTTATATTTAAAATTTAAATAATTTAAATTTTAAATTCAAAATTTTAATTAAATAGAATTTCTGCAAAAATATATGGGTTGGTCCAAACCCAGGACCCACGGACCTCGAACCACGGTAGTATAAGGTGAGGTTTGGGTCGAACTCACCGTTAGGTCTTTTCCGTCCATAAAATTGGGTACTCCTAAGGAGCACACCCATTAGGCCACACTTGATTTATATAAGCCACTTTCCAAACCTTCTCCCAACCAATGTGAGATTAGGCAAAGTTACCACCATTTTGCTAAGTCAATTGCACACTTTTGGAGTTAGTTTTTCATTCATCCATTAATGGTTTTGAATACCACAAGATCATGATTACTCTACTCATGGAGATAAACAAATTAAAACTTAGAATTATTAAAAAAGATTAATCCAATTCGAAGATATTTAGTTTCAAAGTTAGCTAAAAATTATGTTCTAACTTATTCAAAACCCACTTTTTCTTAACAATCCCCCACATAAATAAAATTTGATGGAAAAGAAATGCAACAAGATGCAGACACACAGAAATTTCAATAAGAAAAATTCTGCATAAGATAGGTAGCTTTTGGCTTTGAATCTTCTCTTGTGAAAAACTATTGGACTTATTGGCTAATTAGTGGACACGATGCCTTGAACTGTTTAGCCGTTTGTGGAAGTCATGATAATAAAGTTCACACAAAATTTTTCTAAACACATCTTAGTTCTCACGGTTGTATCTATTTTGGCCCTGAGCAAATCCTAATTTCATGAGTGATATTAGAAAATGTAGCCTTAGCATTCTCACAGAAGTAATCCATTCTCATTCATATAGGTGATTCTTATTAAGAGTATCCTACTATACTTCACTTAAATTTCAAGATATAAGAATTATTAAAAGTATAACTTAACCTAATAACGCTACAGGTATCACTGTACTATCAGAAGAATGGGTATGAGATTTATCTCCATAGTGATGACACTGAGTTACACACAATTGGGTTGTCCCTTTGAACCTAGATATTGGAATCTCCAGTCAGCTAGGTTGGGTTTCCATTGAGGCGACTCTTAAATCATAGGCTTTAAACCCATTTCCCTTGATAAACAACTAACTTGCTCTCCGCTTAAGCCTTTAGTTAATGGATCTGCTATATTATCTTTAGACTTTATATATTTGATGAAAATTATTCTACTCGAGAACAAGTGTTTCACGATATTATATCTACGATGTATATGTCGAGACTTACCATTATATACATTATTCTGTGCCTTAGTCATTGTTGATTGATTGTTGCAATGTATACAGATGGCTAGCACAAATTTAGGCCACATAGGGATGTCTTCTAAAAATTGGCAGAGCCATTCAGCTTACTCTTCAGCTTTGTCTAAAGTTATTAAGTCAAACTCTATTGTGGACCTCGCTATATACATCTGTTTAGACGATTTTCATGACATAGTTGCACCACCCAAAGTGAATACATATCTACTTGTGAATTTTGAGTCATTAGTACTAGATATCTAATTTGCATCACGGTACCCTTTCAATACAGTTGGATATCAGGTGTAGTATAAGCCATAATTTTGGGTGTATCTCAAATATCTTAGTACCCTTATGATTGCCTACTAATGGTCAATCCTAAGATTACTAGTATATCTGCTAAATTTGCCAACAGGATATGCCAAGTTAGGTCTCGTACAATTCATTAAATACATGAGACTCCCAATAATACATGAATATTCTAATTGTGAAATGCATTTATCTGTATTCTTGAACAAATAGAGATTTATATCCACAAGTGTCCATGCAATGCAAGTATCACCCTTATCAAATTTCTTAAGAATTTTTCTAACATAGTGGAACTGAGATAAGGTATATCCATCAGATGTTTTAGTGATCTTCATCCCTAGTATAACATCTGATATTTCCATATCTTTCATGTTGGATCTCTTGTTCAACATATTCTTTGTAGTTTTAATTATGGAATTATTACTACCCAAGATCAGTATGTCATCAACATACAAACAAACAATGATATAGTTTTTGTCAGTGTCTTTCACATAAACACATTTGTTACAGTCATTTATTTTGAAACTATTTAAAAGTATTACACTGTCAAACTTTTCATACTATTGTTTAAGTGCTTGTTTTAACCCATAAAGGGACTTAACAAACTTACATACCTTCTTCTCCTGTCTTGAAGCTATAAAACCCTCAGGTTGTTCCATATAGATTTCTTCATTTAAATATCTGTTTAAGAAGACTGTCTTAACATCCATTTGATGTATTTCTAGATCAAACAATGATGCAATAAAAATCAACATCCTAATAAAAGTTATTCTGGTCACATGCAAATAGGTATCAAAGTAGTCCACCCCTTCAGTTTGCCTGTAGCCCTTAACTACAAGCATCGCCTTGTATTTCTCAAATGATTCATCTACTCTCATTTTCTTTTTGAATATCTATTTATATCTAAGTGGTTTATAATCAAGTGGAAAATTCACTAGTTTTCAAGTATGATTTTGCAAGATAGATTTAATTTCACTATTGACTATCTCTTTTCACAAGGTGCAACTAGGGAGGACATTGCTCCCTTAAAAGTTTGAAACTCATTTTCTAATAAAAATGTTAAAAAATCTAGACCAAAGGATTTGGATGTTCTAGCTCGTTTACTACGTCTAGGTTCATCATCCACTTTCAATTCTTGATCCTCATCTTTTACTTGTCTACTACCTACTGAAGTATCATAAGTTCTTTTAAGAGAACTTATCTCTTGTACAGATTTACATAGAAAAACATGTTCTAAGAACGATGCATTTCTAGATTCAACAACCGTATATTTACTTGAATCTCAAAATTATAGCTTATGTGTAATAGAAATCGATATGCGCTACTATTATTTGCATATCCTATAAATATACAACCAAGAGTTTTCGGTCCTGTCTTGACCCTTTTAGGATCTGAAACCGTCACCTTAAATAGATACCCCCACACTCTTAAGAATTTATAGGATAGTTTTCGACCATTTCATAATTCATACGGAGTCTTATTCATTTTCTTATGGGGTATCTTATTGAAAATGTAATTGGCAGAAAGTATTGTTTTCCCCCACAAATTCTGAGGTAACCTAGAACTAATAAGCAAAATACTCATCATTTCCTTTAAAGTTTTGTTCTTCCGTTCAGCAACGCTGTTTTGCTGTGGAGTATAAAAAACTGTTGTTTGATGGATAATTTCATGTTGTAAACAGAATTCACTGAAAGGTGATTCATATTCACATTTCCTATCACTCCTTAAGGCTTTAATCTTTCTGCCAAGTTGATTCTCAACTTTTGTTTTATACAATATAAAATTTCTTAAGGTTTCATCTTTGTTTCTTAGCAAATACACATAACAGTACCTAGTACAATTATCAATAAAAGTGATAAAGTACTTTTTGCCTTCTTGTGTTTGAACAAATTTCAAATCACATATATTACTATGGATTAAATTAAGAGGCTCGGTACTTCTTTCCATAGATTAGAAAGGCATTTTAATTAATTTAGCTTCTACACAAGTTTTACATTTATGATTTGAGTCAATTTCAAATTTAGGTAAATAATTCATGTTAATTAATCTATGCAAAGATTCAAAATTAACATGTTCTAATCTACCATGTCACACATAAGAAGACTCAAACATATAAGCAGAAAATGTAGTATTATTATTAATTTTCAAGACAACAGTTATTACACTAAGTTTGAACAAGCCATTTAACATGTACCATTTCTCCACGTACATGCCCTCCTTACTCAATACAAACTTGTCAGACACAAAGACCAGCTTAAAACCATTTTTGCTCAACAAAAATCCTGACACTAGATTTTTGCGTATCTCTGGCACATGCAGAATATTGTTCAGCGTCAGCTCCTTGCTTGAGGTCATCTCTAGCACAATCTTCTTTTGTCCTTCCACTTTTGTAGTAGAAGAGTTTCCCATGAAAAGTTATTTTCCATTTGTCACTGCTTGATAAGTGGTGAACATCTTTTGATCCGCACAAATATGCCTAGTTGCACCGGTATCCACCCACCACTCCTTGGGACCAGATCAAATCAAATTGATCTCGGACACCACATCTGTCAGATTCATCTCAGACACATCAGAATAAAGATTCTCTATTTCAGCAACGTTAGCTTATTGAGACATTTTCCTGGTCTTTATAGCTTCAGCAATCCTTAGCTCAGTGGTCTACCTTGTCGCAAACGAATCACGTTTTCTTGAACTTCTTAGAATCACCACCCTTTACCTTTTGGTTCTGATTCTTCAGCTTCTTTCCTTTCTGGGCTTGTTCCGCCACATTGACCTTCGCCTTGAACTAAAATTCCTGTGACCCTTGCTTCTCGACATAGCGGTTATCCTCCTTTATCCTAAGCGAGATAATCAGGTCTTTAAGTCTCATTTTCTTGCGCTTGTGCTTCAGATAATTCTTGAAATCCCTCTAGGACGATGTTAGCTTTTTAATAATGGCAGTCACTCGGAAGGACTCACTTAGAGTCATACCCTCGACATGAATCTCATGCAGAATCAATTGACGCACTTGGACCTACCTGATGACGATTTTAAAATCCACCATTAAGAACTCGAGAAACCTACCAACGATAAATTTCTTCATCTCGACATCTTTCGTCTTGTTCTTCTTGTCAAGGGATTCCCACAATTCTTTAGCCATCTTCAAAGGACTGTACACATTATACAATGTGTTGTCCAAGTCGTTCATGATGTAATTTTGGCATAAAAAGTCAATATGTTTTCATGCATCAACTGCAATAACCACTTGTCGATTTTACTCTTTCCCAGACAACGAGTGAGCATCCTCTTGGAGGAACCATGCCAAATTCTACGTCGTTAGGTAAAACAACATCTTTTGCTACCACCTTTCAAAGTCAGTCTCGTTAAACTTTTTAAGTTTCTCCCCGTGGTTCACAGGAACCGTAGCTAGAATCGGGGCCAAAACAGAGGCCATCACTTAGGTAGAAGCAACAGGGTGGGGGTCATTTTGTTGTTGATTTTGGTAGCCATAACTACTAAAGCCAAATCAACACTGAAACTCTGAGACCCTGACCCATTTTTTTTTTGACGTTTTTCGACGTGTGTTTTTCATTTTTGTTGTAACATGTTTATACGTGTTTTTATACATGTTTGGGTTTAAATATGCATGCGGGGTTGATTTTTGGGGCGGTTGGCCATTGTGGTGCGAATTTTAAAAAAAAGATATTTTGGTGGCCTATAAATATCTCGCGTTAGATATTTTTAAAAGACATTTTCAAAACTTCTCAACTAAGTTCCCTCGTTTTCTGCCTGCCTTCTCTCTAACTTCTCGGGGGCCCGGGACTCGTTTTTGATGATCCAACAGCGGATCCCTGCTATTGGCACGGTGGGCTACGTATTCATCCGGATATAATTTTATTCTGGCAAAATTTGATTTTACACGTGGATCGAGGCATCGAGTTTTTGACTCAACGAGATAGGATCCTAGACTCTCATATTTTATAAGGGTGCTACGTGTAATCGTGTGTGTTTTTACTAGTTAAAAATGCATGAAAAATCAATTTATGTTTCAAAACAACCGGGTTTTGGTTTAAAATGGGGTTTTGTGTTGTTCCGATTTGATGGAATTGGGTTTCGAATGTTTCTTTCTGTGGTTTTTGATGGTTTGAGTTCGCGTATGTCTGTGGGTGTCGAAAATATGCGAATTGGTAGGTTTATGTGTGTTTTGAAGTATCATAGTGAGTGTTTGAGAGTTTTGGGGGCTTAAAACTCAAAAATAGGAAAATTTAGATTTTTCTCGGGTGCCTGCTCGCTCGAGCGCCCGATGTCCGCTTGAGCAGACTAGCTGCATAGGGCTATTTTCTTTTGATCATATCTCCCTCATTCGGACTCAGAATTGGGTCGTTCTTATACTCAATTGAAGCCCCAAAAATCTTCTTTCCAATGATCCCTCTCTCACTATAAAATTCTTTTTGTAGAAAACGTTATGGCTAAAAGAGTGTGGGTGTGCCAAAATTTCTTAATCGTTTTTCACTCGTTTTTGGTCGAATGTTTTGGAAAAGCTTATTTTTCATCCTTATTGAAACTTTTTATCAAATTCTTTGTTCCTTGGGGCGTTATGGTGTTTTCATGGGCGTGTGGGAGTCTGTGTTTGCCGTGTTGGACGTGCCTGAGTCCATGTTTGCCATGTTAGGCGTGTGTTGGTCTAGGTTATGATGTGTTGTGACTGGGTTTCCTCTAGTGGCTCTTAGTCAATGGAATTATGGGGTTTTATTGACTAAAATCATGAAGAGGGGTGTAAGTCATTTTTCATTTCGGTTGGTTGTGGCGGGGCCGTGGTGGCTTGTTGTTTGTTGTCATTCTCGGGGATGACGTGGGTTGTTTTAGCGTGGCGTTGGTGCGCGGTTGTGTGCGTGGTGGTTTGTGCATCGTTGGGTGCGGGGCGTGTTTGGGCTCGTGGCCTTTTTCTAAAAAGGGGGTTTTAGAAAAAGATGAGTTTTGGTGAAAACCATTTTGTGGGAGGTTTGGAGTTGACCTTTGGGTGGGTGTGAGACCTGATTTTGTTTCTTTTCTTTTATATATCTGTGACGTGTTGTTTATCGTTTTGATTGTTGTTTAGAACAGCTCATGTATGTATACGTGTTTTGTGTGCGGAGGTTTGGTTTCGTTTCTTTGTTTGGTTTTTCACCCAGCGATGACCACTCGAGCGGTAGTTGAGCGCTCGAGCGGTGGTGTGGCAGAGATGTATGTCAGTAGAGGACCGCTCGAGCGCTTGAGCGATGTTGGCCTTCGGGTTAGGTTTTGGTTTTCTGCATCGTTGGTTGTCCCAGTAGGTGGACGGGTCGTTCGGGTGAGCAGATGACGGGTGTGTGCCATGTGATATCGTGACTGGTTCTGTGGCGTCATTATGTGGAACGTTGTGGTTATACGTGTTTCGTGCTTACAGAACTGTGATTAGTTTTATTCTTACATGTTGTAGGACGAGTATATGATCCTATGTGGTCTTATGTGATCTAATGCGGTCGTGATGTATCTAAACTCTAATTTTATGTGTGCATGTGTTGCACTGGTTAAAACTCTTGTTTTAAAATAGCTTATGTGGGGTGAATTTTAGTCCTTCCATAAAAGTTCATAAAGATGCATATGTGGGGACGGATTTTGGTCCCTTGGTAAAAGTCCGTAAAGATGCATATGAGGAGAGAATTTTAGTCCTACGGTGAAAGTCCGTAAAGATATCTGTTGGCTCTGGTCAACAAGGCATATGCGGGGCAGATTTGGGTCCTTCGGTAAAAGTCCAAGAAGATACATAGATTGCATGTGATGCTTTGTGGCATGGGTTATATCTATTGTTGAGGCTTGTGAGAGTCGATTTGTATGTATCTATATTGCATGTAGAGGCTCGTAAGAGTCGTGGCTCGTAGGAGTTTATCTTTGCTGGTAAGGCATTGTACTATATATATCAAATCATTTTCTAAGCTCTGGTAAGTCGTGATACAAAATTGTTTTTAAAACCGTTTTCTTTGAGTCTCTTGGGAGTTCGCGAATAAAATCGTTTTTTAACTGTTTTCATCTGAGACTCGTATGAATTAAGATATAATAACATGTTTTCTTGGGGCTCTTGTGAGTCATTATCCAAACTGTTTTTAAAGGGTTATCCTATGGAACTCGTGTGAGTTTGGATTCAAACTCGTTTTCAAAACCGTTTTTATGGCTCATGTGAGTCGACAACTATAGACACCCCAATTTGACCCCGCCTAATTTTAGGTGAATCCGATGATAAAAACAGGTAAAATGGTGCCTCAGTGCGATCCTCGGGAAGTGATCCAAGCTTAGCATTTGAACCCGAAACCTTCAAACCAATGAAATTTTATCGAACCATCGAAACTTGTTGCCCAAGTAAGGCGACCGTTATGTTCATTGTGGCGACCGCCAATAGAACCTCTTAGAAACCCTAACCAAATATGCCGACCGCCACCTTTGATTATGGTGACCGCCAGATTGCATTATGGCGACCGCCATAGAATTTTGTGGAACCTTTCAAAAACATAGCAACCGCCAACTTGAATTGTGGCGACCACCAACTCCAAATGGCCTGAGGTGTCCTCAAAACGTGGCAACATCTCATTGGTTGAAGAACTCTATAAATACCGTACCTCTGGTACATTTTCAAGGACAAAATTTGAGTGTGAGGTTTTGAAAGTGAAGCTCTGCTGAGGTGCCGAGCAATTTCGAGTCCCGACGCCGAAGCCCTGCCGAAATACCGAGATCCAAACCCTTTTGACGCCTACATTGCAAGCCTTGCTTGGATCACCAACCGAGAATTAGACCACCGAGGCACATTCCCCGACTTGAGGATTTCCCGGCATTCTAGATACCTCGTTTGGATCCCCGATCCTTCAAACTCCATTTTATCTCTTTTGGAGTGATCGAGTTAAATTCAATCTTAATTTGTGTAATCTTTTCATTTATCTAGTTAATCTTATTTTGCTTCATATAATTTGGTTACTCTCTTTACATCTTTAGTTGTTAATTTTCTCACATTCACACTTTAACACATTTGTTATTTTCTTCTTTAATTCATTAAATAGTGCTAATATGTTTTGGCAATTTACAACTAATCGATATTGTTAATTGTTATAATAATGCACTTACATACATATGAATATAGTTGCCAATACTATATTCATATTTGATAATTATATAGTTGTAATTAATTTCTTTTATCTTTTTAGTCTTAGTTCAATTTCATTTATTAGTATATTTCATTTTATTTTTCTTTTCCTTTCTCTTTTAATATAATTTAATTCCCTTGCATTATTTCATTCATTTTTTTTTGTAATGTAGACTTTTCCTTTCATTGTACCATTTTCTTCTCTTTTCTTCTTTTTTTGTTTTTTGTTTTTGTAATGTAGGTTTATTCTCATTTCTATTGTCCTATTTCTTTTTCTTTCCTTCAATATTAATGTTCCACTTTATTTTCTTCTAGCTTAATGTTCTTTTTTTTTCTAGCTTTTATTTTTCATTTTTCTTTTCTTTTAATATTAATGTAAGTTTCCTTTTCTAGCATTTTCTTTTATTTTATTTTCATTATTGTTAGCTTTATTTCCCTTTTCTTATGCCTCTATTTTCTTTCACATTATTAAAATTCAAAAATCACAAAAAGACTCTTAAACTTGTTTTCATTTCTTTTATGTTTTCTCTTCTTATAGTAGTTTAATTCTCTTTTTCATTTTATTTTATGTTGTTTCCTTTTAAAATATAAAATGCGAATAGTTAAATTTTCTTTCATTAATTTCATAACTTTTTCTAACCTTTTGTTGTAGCTTAATGTTTCTTTACTTTCCTTTCTTTTAAACCTTTAAGTTCTTTCTTGTCATAACACCTTTATTTTTGGTTTCTTTGCTAGTAAACTCTTTTTTTATGTAGATTTTTTATGCATATTTTATTTTACATTTAGTATTAAATATTCACCATGTTAATATTTTTCTAAATGTATGTTTTTATATACATATTTTTGGTTACTTTGAAATCATGCTTAGGATAGTTTAGTTTATTTCTTGCTAACAATTAATGTTTAGGTAATTTTAATAATTTCTAGCATATTTTTGTTCTTTTATTTGAATCATGCTAGTTTAAGTTATTTTAATAATATTGCATGCAGGTGTGCTCCATGTATCATTTAGTTAGAAATTGAATGCTATAAGATTTAGGATTTTATCCCTCTATTTGTTTTGATTTGGAGTGCTATGTACATATGTTATGTATTTTTTACATTTAATTTTGAATGTTCCCTCTTTGCCTCCATTTTCTTTATTCGTATGCATTTGAAAAATTCTATTAAAGAACCAATGATGATTAGTAGAAGCCAATCTTATGGTTGGGCGAACGGGATGCCTAACACCTTTTTCGATTCGTACCTTAGCCCCCGAACCATCTTTCTCTGGTTAAACGTTTTAAAGATCAGTAGCCATTTTTATTTTTCTTAGTTTTTCTAAAAAACTAAGTGGCGACTCCATTTTCAACAAAAAGAGGTTTTCAAAATTTAATTTTTAATGTGTTAAAATATTTTTTAAATATATTTGAAATCTCTTATTTTTGAAACATTTTCAAAACCCCCAAATCTCAACGCCACAGACGTCCATTTGTCAAATTTCGTAATTGAAATGAGTCGCAATGAATAAGAGAATTCAGATAGACTTAAGTATGGCCACTGGTGAAAAAGTTTCCTCATAATCGATTCATTTTTTTTTTTGAGTAAACCCTTTTGCAACAAGCCTAACTTTAAAAGTTTTTACCTTTCCATCTACTCCTCTCTTTCTCTTGTAAATTCACTTGCATCTAATAGGATTTATTTCTTCGGGTAGTTCTACAAGTTCCTAGACCTGACTAAAATACATAGATTCTATATCTGAATTCATCGCCTTTTTCTAATGATTTGCAACATTATCTTGGAGTGCTTTATTATAGTTGCAGGATTCGATATCCAGTTCAACCGGGATCTTGTCAAAAGACTCCTAAAAATTTATTGTCAGGTTTGTATACTAAAAATTAAAGATTTTGTTTGGTTTTATTATTCAATTTTATTTTAATAAAATTAATTTTTTATTTTATGAGAATCTTAATGAGCAATGTATGCAAATATCATTTCTGTAAATGTTATGCATAGATATCCTTTATTCTGTATAGTATTTAATAGGGTGCGTAGAGTACGGCTTGCACATAAAAGACCAGATTATAAGTTTTTGCAGAATATAAGTTTGTTGTTCATCGTTTAGATGGAATTGAACAAACCATTGGTACAACTGTAGTAGAGAGTTTTAGTAGGCCTATCTTGATTACGGGAAACAGATAATAGTATCGTCTATTGTTTCGAATCGCTGTGCTAGTACACTTTGTGTGTATTGAATATGATCACATTTGGATAATTAATTTTATACTGTCTATATAAATTAATTTACACCTCATATTTATTATGAGTGCTTATACTCTTAATCTCAAAATAATTATTATTCGTGTATATTTAATATTTATCGTTTTGATTCATTTGAGGGTGCGATCTTTTATGAGTTAATAGTTCTGGTAAGTTGGATAGCGGTATTAATTATATGGTAAATATTAATTATTGACGGAATTCACGTCTCGATTGTTCGGGATTAACAATACCCTCTTAAGGAAGATTATAAGTTTTGACTAAACCAAACTCTGCAGATGGATTTAATTATCCGGCAGTCAAATAAGTTAAGCGAAAGGGTTTAAAGAATTTTAAAGATGCCGATTAAATTAAATTGTCTGTAATTAAATTTAATTGGTGGGTATCGAGAATCTTAGCGTGAGGAGATGAGTTAAGTATTTAATAACTGAAGCTCAATGCAAATTGATCTTGAGATTATGGCTAAGAGTGCAGTTATTGTTCTTTAGTGGTATGAACTATAATTTAGTATTTTATAAAAATTGCAAAAATCACTCCTAGGTTTTTATAATTGTAGAAATCGCTGGAAGGAAATCTAGATCACACTAGAAGTCTATGTCATAATTACTACACAGGTCTCTACTGTAGCCCTATAAATATGCCGGTAGGCTAAACCAAATTCATAAGTTGTCTTTCAAGACTAAGGTTGTCCAGGTTTTATCGGTATCAGTTCTCGAAGGATCGTAATCCACACTACATTAAAAAATTACATCAGAAATACAGTAAAAAGTCTATTCGGAGCTTCAACTCAGAGAATCAAAGTTCGTAGTTGAAGAATCAACCAAAAGGTATTCATCTGAATTAACTGTGGTGACACGGATTTTTTATTTTGATCATTCGATATCAAAATTTTTTATCTGGAGTCTGTTTTGGCGATTGCCCGTCTAGTTTTATTTTTTAAAAAAATTATTTACAAATAAATGATCTTGACAGTTTACCTCCGACACATATACCGATTGGGTTGACGAAAAATTCTCCCACTACGACGAGGTACTACCTGTGTCTGTGTACTAGCAGTGACATGTTATGCTAATTTTGAACCCCGTGTACGATGATCCATATGCTGCCCTGGTTGTGAAATCGGTATGTAAATGGTAGCATCCTGTACCGGTTCAGGATTTGTACATGTCTCGATAATCTTCCCACTACGATGAGGTAATGGGATATCAATGACTTGTGATTTTTCTTATATTCTATTGGTATTTTCTTTCAGTTCTTCCAGAATAATTTTACTCTTGGGCTTGTAGTCCATTATATAATCCTCTTTCAAGAATTGGGCATTGGTACTGACAATGACCTTCTAAATCTTAAGATTGTAAATCAAACCACCCTTCGTTCCCCTGGGATATCGAATAAAAAAATAAACTTCTGTTATTGGTTCCAACTTACCCGCGTTCACTTTCAGCACATGTGCTGGACACCCCCTAATCCGAATATGTCTTAGACTAGGCTTGCGCTCTGTCCGCAATTCTATGAGAGTAGAAAGTACTGACTTAGAAGGTACCAAGTTCAGAATATAAACTGCTGTCTCTAATGCAAATTCCCAAAACAAATCGGATAAATTCAAATAATTCATCATCAACTTTACCATCTTCATAAGAGTTATATTCCTTCTTTCTACTACACCATTCTAATGTAGAGTACCCGGTGCAATCAACTGGGATGTAATTCCCTCTATCGACAAATAATCCCTAAACTCTCCAAAAAGGTACTCACCACCATGGTCGGATCGTAGTGACTTGATACATTTACCAAAATGCTTCTCCATTTTCGCCTTGAATTCAATGAATTTATCAAAATATTCATACTTACAGTGCATCAAATAAATGTATCCATACCTTAAGTAGTCATCAATGAAAGTGACGTAGTACTTAAAGCCTTCTCTAACTCGGATAGTCATAGATTCACATAAGTCAGAGTGAACCAGTTCTAACGGTTCTTTAGCTCTATAGCCTTTAGCCGAAAATGGCCTATTGGTCATTTTAGCCTCCAAGCAGGATTCACAAACTGGAAGTGCCTCAATTTCTAATGAACCTAAACGTTCATCTTCAACCAGTCTATTTATCCTTTTCAGATTAATATGACCCAGGAGATACGTGTTTGGGATTAACGATACCTTTATAAGTTTTGATCGGGTCAAACTCTGTAGGTGAATTTGATTATCCGGCGGTCAAATAAGTTAAGTGGAAGGGTTTAAGAAATTTTAAAGATATCGATTAAATAAAATTATCAATAATTAAATTTAATTGACAGGTAGCAAGAATCTTAACGTGGGGAGATGAGTTAAGTATTTAATAACATGAGTTCAATAAAAATTGGTCTTGAGATTATGGCTAAGAGTGCAGTTATAGTTCTTTGGTGGTGTGAACTATAATTTACTATTTTATAAAAATTACAGAAATTGCTGCAAGATTTTCATAATTACAGAAATCGCTGAGAGGTTTGCATATTTGTGAAAACCGCTGGATAGGTATCTGGGTTACACTAGATGTCTATATCATAATTACTCTACAAATTCCTACTGTAGCCCTATAAATATGCGAGTAGGCTGAGCCAAAATTAGGAATTGTCTTTCCAGACTAAGATTGTCCAAGTTCTGTCGGTTTTAGTTCTCGGAGGATCGTAACCCATACTATATTCGAGAATCGCATCAGGAATACAGTAGAAGGTCTGACAGGAGCTTTAACTTGGGAAAACAAAATTCGTAATTAGAGAATCGACCAAAAGGTATTTTTCTGAATTAACTATGGTGGCACGGGTTTTATTTTTGATCATTCGACATCAAATTTTTTTTATCTGGAGCCTATTTCAGCGATTTTCCGTCTAATTTTTATTTTTCAAAAATCGTTTACAAATCAATGATCTTGGTAGAATGCCTCCAACAATTGGTATTAGAGCTATTTTGATTTTTATTTACGACTTGTCGATGGGCCGGGTAGCTTTAAAAATGTGTTAATATTATTTTGCAGGCGTTCTAATCTCAATTTTATGACCATTATATTATTCATGTTTGATTGAATAGTTGAATGATAATCTAATTAATTTTTTAATCACAAGGTTTGATCATGATAGTTTAATCTTTTTTAGTTCGAATTTGAACTTACGGGGCATAGGTTTTCAATGTAAAAGCTTTTATTAGTTTTTAAATATTATTTAGAATATTTAAAAACTGGTTTAAATATCCAAGAATACGAAGAACATGCGGCGGCATAACCGGTGGCATCAGCGGTGGTTTTGGGTGTTTTGGGCCACGGATGCGATGGTTTTCCACCAATTTTGCAACAGGTGTTTTCGATAAAGTTTTTGCAGATTTTATGTATTAAAAAAGCACCAAAATAGGTCCAAAAATCAACCAAAATAATTTGGCAAAAAAACAGCACCGACAGTGGAGGTTTCCGGTGGCATTTAGGGCTATTTTTGGTATTTTTTGCGACGTTTTTGAGACTGATTTTGAATAGTTTTTAAGCATAAAATAGCAGTAAACAATATCTTAAAAAATAGTCCAAAAATAATGAAAAAATCGGGCAAAAAATAGGCGGCAATTTTAGTGGCATCACCGAGCTGTTTCGAGGCTTTCCAAGACTGTTTTTAAGTCTTTTTTCAAAACAACATGTTTCTGGATATTAGTGCTAAAAACAGGAGAAAACGAGAATCAAAACCACCACGGGAAAAGTCTAAACGGGCGGCAGCAAGGAGGCTGCAGCGGTGCTATCTTCGGCGGCCATCGAAAATTATTTTTCGAGTTTTTTTCGAACCAGGGTTTTTTTTAGAAAATAGTATTTTTTTATAGCTATTTTTTAGAAAAAATGGCGTCGAGAACAGAGTTTGGGAGAAGCGGCAAAAGCCGTCTAAAGTGGTGGTTCGGGGTTGTTTTGGCTCATGTTTTCTGATATGTTTGAAACTTGAGAGTGTTGTATATGTATAACACTGCATATATCGAGGAATCTTGATGCAACTTGAATGTCGAAAGATGATTCAGAAAATGATTGAAAGATTACAGCTTATCTTTGAGCAGGAGATAGAAACTCATTAGAGTTTCTGTTTAATCATAAAATTGGAATATGTACATATCATGCATTTATATTCTTTTAGACTCTATGGATGATGTATATCTGTTTTATATATTCCTATTAATTTAATTAATTTAAAAATTTTGATTTTAATTAAAATTTTATAAAGAAAAATAAAATAATTTTTTTTAATTAAAAGTTTTTTAATTAAATGAAATTTTTTTAGATATTTTATTTTTACAAAATAACACGTTTAAGATAATTTTTTTATTAAATCAGATATCTTTGAAAACATAAAAATTAATTTCAGTTTTTGAATTAATTAAATAAATAAATATTTAATCTTAATAAATTATTATTTTTGAAAAATGTGTAACATAAACAATAAAATATTTTGAATTTCTTTAATCACTATCTTAGTTGTAAAGTTAAATGAAAAACTATGTATTCATCAGTTATTTTATTTGTTATGCAATAAAATACGAAAAGATAGTTTGACAAATCGAAATCTTTTAGATCGTGTACATGAAAAGATGTTTTAGAATCTTTCGGATCGTGTGGTTTTCGAAATTAATAAATTTATTTTAATTAAATAAATTTTTATAACTCTAAAAAATATTTTAAAAATTTAAGTAGGAGAGGAAATTTATTTACAGATAAATCCCGCGGTCTCTATCACTAGTTTGTAAGCGATGTAATTAATTCTGCGTGTTGGCAATAAGACATTTCTCCCTATCCAACAGGATTAATTGTGGTATCGCCATTATAAATCTCTTTTAGAGATAATTTTGGATAACTGTTAGTGTTGATCACTTCTTCATCTGAAGGGTTCATTGCAAAACGATTGATTCGGGATTAGGTGATGGTTAACACTTAGCTGTAAATAATAACATCCTCTCCATCTCAGTCACTCTATTATTTACTAGACTGAAATTATGTCAGCTATTTAATTTTACTTGGCAGGGTTAGTTACCTAAATAGTAAAATTAATATGAATTGATCTATTTGGACAAACGATGGATAGTAGACGTCTTTTCATTAAGGCATGCTATTCATAGGGTACTAGGATGCTGGTAATTTTTTTTAAATGGCAGAGAGAATCAATTTTAAAATAAATTTAAAATTTTTTTCATCATAATTAATAGTTATTTTTTTAATTATGTGATTTTCAGGATTAAAATGACATTCAATCCACTTGCGTCAATACTCAAAGAAAACAAACTAACGGGATCAAACTATGTAGATCGAAAAAGAAATTTGGACAATGTCTTAACTGCCGAGGACTACAAATTTGTATTGACTGAGATATGTCTACCAGTACCTGATGAGGGGGCGATTGAATAGGAAATTCGAGCCCATCAGAAGTGGCAGAAAGCTAATTAGATGGCTCGCTGTTACATTTTGACTTTCATGTCAAATATTTTGCAGCATCAGCATTAGTTTATGCCCAGTGCCTATGACATGATTACGAACCTCAAAGAAATGTTTAGGGATCAAAATTGTGCAGCTGGGCAGGTGGCCATAAAGTCTCTTATGAATACAAGTATGGCTGAAAGCACCCCAGTTAGGGATCCTATTCTGAAAATGATCAGTCTTTTGAATGAACTAGAGATCCTAGAAGCTGAAATTGATGGAAAAACCTAGGTCGATATCATATTCTAGTTATTACTCAATAGATTTAAGCAGTTATACCTAAACTATACCATGAATAAGCTCAGCTTTCCATTGGCAGAACTTCTTAAAGAACTTCAAGCAACCGAGGGTATTCTTAAGAAGCCAAGTTCTGTGTATGTGGCTAAAAAATATTTTTTCTCTAAGTCGAAAGGTAAGAAAAAGAAAAAGGTTCAGAAATAAGGAGAGGCACATGTCTTAAAGCAGTTAGGGACCAAAAACTAGTGTGAAGAAGGCGAGAGACAAGTGTTATCACTGTAACCAGTTTGGGCATTGAAAAAAGCAGTGTCTGATTTTTCTCAATAAGCAGAACAAACCAAGTAATTTCAGTTCACTAGTAGTTGAAACATATTTAGCGGTGTTATTTATCGGTACCTGGTATGTAGCTACGGGAGCCACTAATCATGTCTGTAATTCTTTGCAGGGGTTCTAAAAAATTAGGCAACTTAGTGATGGAGAAATATACCTATATATGGATAATAATACAAGAGTGGCAGCAATTCCAGTAGGAGATGTCACTTTTAGTTTTAGTAGAGATAGGATTTTACTTCTAAAAGATTGTCTTTTTATACCTTCAATTAGAAGAAATTTAATTTCGATTTCTAGTTTAATAAAAGATAAATATTCTGTTCATTTTAATGACTCTGTGGTTCTTAGAAAAAATAAACGTTTTATTTTTTCTGGTATATTGGTGGATGATTTGTATGTTATATCTCCTATCTCTCCTATACTACAATTAATTGAATTGAATAACACGTCTAATTTATCATATAAGAAAAAGCTTCATTCTTTAATGAATCAAACGTTTTCTTTGACACTTAATGCTTGAGTCATATTAATTTAAAAAGGATAAATAGACTGGTAGAAGATGAAACTTTGGGTTCATTGAAAGTAGAGGCACTTCTAGTCTGTGAATCTTACTTAGAGGGTAAGATGACCAAGAGGTCATTTTTAGCCAAAGGCTATAGAGCTAAAAAATCGTTAGAACTGGTTCATTCTAATGTGTGTGGTCCTATGACAATCTAGCCTAGATGTGACTTTGAGTATTTCATCAGTTTCATTGACGATTACTTAAGGTATAGATACATTTACCTGATGCACCATAAGTCTGAATATTTTAAAAAATTCAAAAAATTCATGGCAGAGACAGAGGCGGAGGCGAAGAAGAGTCTGGGTAAAAGTATCAAATCACTACGATTCGACCGTGGTAGAGAGTACCTCTTTAGAGAGTTTAGGGATTACTTATCATCAGAAGGAAGGAATAGAACTCTTATAGGGATGGTAAGGTCAATGATGTGTTATTCAGGATTACCCGATTCGTTTTGAGGATTCGCATTAGAAATAGTGGCTTATATTCTGAATTTGGTACCTTCTAAGTCAGTACCTTCTACTCCCACAGAATTGTGGACTGGGCACAAGCCTAATCTAAGACATATTCAGATTTAGAGGTGTCTAGTACATGTGCTGAAAGAAAACGTAGGTAAATTGAAACCAAGAACAGAAGTCTGTTTCTTTGTAAGGTATCCCAAGGGAACGAAGGGTGGTCTATTTTATAATCCTAAGGATCAGAAGGTCATTATTAGTATTAAAGCCCGATTCTTAGAAGAGGATTATATTATGGACCATAGGCCCAAAAGTAAAATTATTCTGAAAGAATTGAGAGAAAATAGCAGTAGAACGGAAGAGGAACCACAAGTCAGTGATATCCCATTGCCTCGTCGTTGTGGGAGGATTATTGAGACAAGTGTAGATCATGATCATGGTGCTACTATTAACTTGCCTATGCACAAAGGTAATGGTGCATAGGGTTCAGATTCTGCATAGCGTGTTACTACTAGTACACAGATGCAAGTAGTGCCTCGTCGTATTGGAAGGGTTGTCCATCAACCTGATCGATCAATGTTCTTGGGAGAGTCTTTTGATAGGATCCTAGCAGAACTGGATATCGAATCCTGTAACTACAATGAAGCACTTTAGAACAAAGATACAGATCTTTAGCAAAAGATTAGGAATTCAGAGATGAAATCTATGTATTCCAATCAGGTCTGAAAACTTGTAGAACCACCCGAAGTGATAAAACCCATTGGATGCAAGTGGAACTACAAGAGGAAGAGAGGAGCAGATGAAAATGTTGAAACCTTCAAAGCTAGGCTTATTACAAAAGGATTCACTCAGAAAGAAGGGATCGATTATGCGAAAACTTTTTCGCCGGTAGCCATACTTAATTCTATTCGAATTCTCTTATCGATTGCTACTCATTTCGATTACGAGATCTGGAAAATGGATGTCAAGACAGCTTTCCTTAATGGAAGTCTTGACGAGTATATCTATATGGTACAACCAGACGATTTCATAGCAAAGGACTTAGAGCACATATTGTGCAAACTTAAGAGATCAATTTATGGACTTAAGCAGGCATTGAGGTCTTAGAATACTCAGTTTGAACAAGCCATAAAGTCTTATAATTTTGATCAAAGTCCAGATGAGTCCTGTGTGTACAAGAAGCATTACGAAAGTGTGGTAGTCTTTTTAGTACTTTATGTAGATGATATCTTGCTCATCTAAAATGATGAAGGGGTGTTATCTTTGGTAAAAGTATGGTTATCTGGACAATTCGATGTAAAGGACTTGAGAGAAACCTGTCACATCCTTGGGATCAAGTTTTTACGAGATTGAAAACAAAAAATGTTGGGCTTATCACAAGCAAAGTATATCAATGATATCCTTACTCGTTTTAGCATGTAGGATTCTAAGAAAGATTTTCTCTTTTTCTGGCATGGAATCACTCTATCCAAGAATCAGTGTCCTAAGACACCTGATGAGATAGAGAAGATGAAGGTGGTTCCTTATGCTTTAGCAGTAGGAGGCCTAATGTATGCTATACTTTGTACTAAACTCGACATTTGCTTTACCATTTGCATAGTTAGTAGATATCAATCTAACCGAGGGCAAGAGCATTAGACTGCAGTAAAAAATATAATCAAGTACCTGAAAAGGATTAAGGATTATATGTTAGCTTACAAGGAAGACAGTTTAATACCTTTAGGGTACACAGACTTAGATTTTCAGTCAGACAAAGATTTTCGTAAGTCTATCTTAGGATATGTGTTTACCATAGGAGGTGAAGCTACTAGTTGGAGGAGTATCAAGAAGTCTTGCATTGCTGATTTCACTATGGAGACCGAGTACCTGGCACCTTCTGAAGCAGCCAAGGAGACCGTTTGGCTCAAGAACTTCCTATTGGATCTAGATGTGGTGCCTTCAGTTTAGTCAGCTATTAAACTTTATTGTGACAATAGCGGAGCAGTTGCTAACTCGAAGGAGCTAAGAGTCCACAAGAAAGGAAAGCACATTGAGCATAAGTATTACCTGATACGAGAAATTGTATAGAGAGATAATATTGATGTGATCAAGATTGCATCAGAAGATAATCTTGCAGATCCTTTTACAAAGATCCTTCCGGCCAAGACTTTCGATAGTCTTATAGAGGTATGGGAGTTAGATGTAAGACAGCATGATTTTAAGTATAAGTAGGACATTGTAAGGGTTGTATACTAAAAACTATGGATTTAATTTTGGTTTTAATATTTAATTTTATTTTAATACAATTATTTTTTTATTTTATGAGAATCTTAATGAGTAATGTATACAATATCATTTCTTTAATATTATAGATGGTTGTCCTTTATTTTATACAGTATGTAATCTGGTGTGTAGAGTATGACTTGTACACAGAAGATCAGATTATAAATTTTTGTAGAATATAAGTTTGGTTCACAGTTTAGATGAAAATGGACAAACTATTGGTACGACTGCAGTACAGAGTTTTAGTAGGCCTATTTTGGTTATAGAAAATAGATAATAGCGTCGTCTATTGTTCCGACTCGCTGTGCTAGTACACTTTATGTATATTGAACAAGACCACATTGGAATAATTAATCTTATACTGACTATATAAATTAATTCACACCGTAAGATTATTATGACTGCTTATGCTTTTAATCTTAAAATAATTATTATTTGTGTATATTTAATATTCGTTATTTTGATTAATTAGAGGGTGTGATCTTTTATGAGTCTATAGTCCTGGTGAGTTGGATAGCGGTATTAATTATATGGTGAATATTAATTATTGACGGAATTCACGTCTCGATTGTTCGGGAGTGACGATACCCCCTTAAGGAAGCTAATAAGTTTTGACCGGGCAAAACCCTACAGGTGGATTTGATTATTCAGTGGTCAAATAAGTTAAGAGGAAAAACTTAAAAATTTTTAAAGATGTCGATTAAAATTAAATTGTCAGTAATTAAATTTAATTGGCGGGTATCGAAAATCTTAACGTGGGGAGATGAGTTAAGCATTTAATAACTGGAGTTTAATGCAAATTGTCTTGAGATTATGGCTAGGAGTGCAGTTACAGTTCTTTAGTGGTGTGAACTATAATTTTGTATTTTATGAAAATTACAAAAATCGTTGTTAGGTTTTCATAATTACAGAAACTGCTGAGATGTTTGCATATTTACGAAAACTGTTGGATGGGTATCTGGGTTACACTAGAAGTTTATGTCATAATTACTCTACAGGTCTCTACTGTCGCCCTATAAATGTGCGAGTAGGCTGAACCAAAATCAAAAGTTGTCTTTCAAGATTAAAGTTGTTCAGGTTCTGATGGTTTCAGTTTTCAGAGGATCGTAACCCACACTACGTTCGGGAATATAGTAAAAGGTCTGAAGGGAGCTTCAACTTGGGAAATTAAAATTCGTAGTTGAAGAATCGACCAAAAGGTATTCATCTAAATTAATTGTGGTGGCACAAGTTTATTTTTTTAATCGTTCGGTATCAAAAAGTTTTTATTTAGAGCCTGTTTCGGCGATTACCCATCCAGTTTTTATTTTTTAAAAAATCGTTTACAAATTAATGATCTTGGCAGTTTGCCTCTAACAGAGAAAGGCCCAAATGTCAACACGTAAAATTAATTACATCATCTACAAACTAGTGATAGAGATCGCGGGATTTATCTGTGTATAAATTCTATTTCCCACTTAGTTTTGAAAATATTTTTGAGGTTTATAAAAAAATTCGTTTAATTTTAACAAATTTATAATTTCAAAATAAAACACACGTTACAAAGATTCCAGTAAAAACCAATCATACGTGTTATATGTGTAACTAATAAAATTTCTAATTCTCTCTTTTTATGAAAAATATTTTTAAATAAAACTTGAGAATTTAAATTTATTGTCTAGTTACTCGTATTAATTTTGAAAAAATAAATTCATTTAAATTAAACCATTTGTCAAGCATGCAACAATAATAGTTATCCAAGTTATCCAGAATCATACATCCACAACAAAAATCATAAGCAGTAACAAACATGCAATTGACAATAAATAAACAGATAATCCCAGTTTCTATGGTAAATCCATAATATCCTGAGCCGCTTCATGATCTCAAAGCATCCATGTTTGCCTGTGCGGCACAGGGTTAGACCTGCCCAGTCAGGTTGCGGGGTCCAGGGGCAGCGCCCCCGAAACCAAGCACCATTCCATCATGTCGAAACCTTAATCCGCGTCAAAATCTGCAAACATCCTGGCTCAAAACTTGATGAAACACACTGCTTCGTTTCCATTCGGACGGGTTGACCGTCGTTCGGACGGTCCTGCTCTAGTGACGTTTTTGTTCGGAAGGGCGTCCAGATGGTTCTGCTCCAGAAATATTTTCGTCCGGACAAGCGTCTGAACAATTCTGCTCCAGAAAGATTTTTGTTCGGACGGGATTAGGATTTTTTACTCGTGATTTTTTGCCCTAACTGCGCCGTTCTCCACCAAAACTGTTTTAAACACTTTAGAACCCTACAAAACGACGAAAATCTCTACCGAGGCTTCCAAAACACGATCCAATCTTCAACTCCAACCTGTTAAAGATTACAAGCTCGGTTCTTATGTTTCCATATCAGGAGTACACATTCAATCTACTAGAGAGAGAGAGGGTTACATATGATCCTATGCCTCCAATGGAGTTCACATTGATTTTACCACGATAAAAATGTCGTGAAAACCAAAAATCATCATCATACATTCATGTAATCATACATACATTCATATATGACCATAAAGCCGGGATAGAAAGCTGCAAAACAAAGGTTAGCACAATTCTAGCCTACCCGAACCCCATATGCATAGATCAACAGATATGGATAACATGGATTTGATTCAAATCATATTCATATTCAATGTAGGCTCTGATACCAATTGTTGGAGACTAATTGCCAAGATCCATTGATTATGAACACGATTTAAGCAAAAAAAAAAAAACTAAATAGGCAAAGGACAAAACCGACTCTCGATCAAAACTTTTTGATGTCAAACCATGAAAAGCAAACCTGGTATATACTACAAAAGCTAGATTAAAGTTATACCTTTTGAAATCTGGTAGGATTGATTTCGGTTGCTGCAACAACTTTTAGTCTAGAAGCTTTCGTGGTTGTAAACTTCAAATTGAAGCTCTAAATCCAAGCCTTCTGTTATATTCCCGAATGCTAGAACGCGTCTGTAGTGTGGGCTACCTTGAACGTGTTCTTCACAACCCTCTCTAGCCACCAAGAGAATACGTGGAAACCCTAGTCATATATGACGTATCTCTGTGGCTATGGTTGTATAACAACATATAAATAGGCTACAGTAGGGACCTGTGGAGCAAATATAACTTGGTCTCCCAATGTAATTATGAAAATTCACCTCAACCTAGAAGTAATTTCATAAAAATATTAATTATAATTCATTCAACTAAAGAATTATTACACTCCCAGCCATATTCTCAAAATCGAATATTCGAGTTCCTGTTATTAAATGCTTATTTATTCTCCCCACGTCAAGATTGCAGATACCGACCGATTAAATTAAATTACTAACAATTATACTTAATCGGCTTCTTCAAAAAAATCCTTAAGTCATTCCGCTTAACTTATTTGACTGTCGGATAATTAAATCTATCTGCAAGGTTTGGCTCGGTCAAAACTTATAAGACTACTTAAGGGGTATCATCAATCCCGATCTTTCAGGACGTGAATTCTATCAATAATTAATATTCACTATATAATTAATATCATTATCTAACTCACCAGGATTATAGACTAGTAAAATATCGCACCCTTTAATGAATCAAAATAACGAATATTAAATATACATAAATAATTAATTATTTTGGGATTAAGAGTATAAGCAGTCATAATAATCTTGGGGTGTGAATTAATTCATATAGTCAGTATAAAATTAATTAATCCAATGTGATCATGTTCAATACACATAAAGTGTATTAGTACAACGAGTTGGAACAATAGGCGATACTATTACCCGTTTCCCGTAACCAAGACAGGTCTACTAAAACTGTAACGTCCCGACTCCTGGGAACCCATGGACACAACCTAAATTATTCCACATGAAAGCTATCAACGATGACTTTCTTAATAACAACACTTTATTTCCTTAAAGCAATCATAAATAAAACATTTTATTCTCACGATATACACATGTGCCACAAAGGCTGAACAAAATTTCCAACTTTCAAGAGTTCATTTACAACACTGGTATTATTACAATTATTCATAACACTCTCTGTACAATCATAATGTAAATACAACGGAACTATTAAATCTTTCCTCATAGCCTTCTTCCCACTTGCATCCTCAGCCCTAGTATCGTCTCGGATTCTCGAAACCTGAAATGGTTTTATATACATACATAAGCCAAAGCTCGTAGGATAAAGACTAACTCTATGCTAATCATAATTTGTAAGGTGTGATGGGTGCAACCGGAATAAAAATATAAGTTTCATAAATTCGCTATTTATTTTCACGCACACCAAGTTATTCATTCATGTAACCTTTTTCCGCATATTCCTTTCTTTCACATTTATTCTCGATACCCAATTTTTTTCACAAAAACCAAATCACATTTTCATTAGCCGATTTATCACAAAAACCGTACCACAACAATGAACCGGCGTCGGGTGCAGCTTATAGAAACCCCTCCCTATTTTCCCAATAGGCTACGCGAAACCATTAGGTAATAGATAGCTCTATAACTCACCACGACACAACACCACAT
>JAUMHN010033609.1:4615-25083 GCA_032360265.1 Heliamphora ciliata | reverse complement strand
GATACTAAGATATCACAATCTACCCCCTTAGGGCTGCACGTCCCCGTGCAGTAGCCTGCCGTTAAATGTAAGGGTCCAAGATTTTTCCTTTATAGCCCAGAAACTCCCTCTCCCTTTTTGATGTGGGATTCCAGGATATCACAATTCAGCCCCCTTAGGGCTACACGTCCCCGTATAGTAGTCTACCAGCTCCGGTAGCCTGCCAGTCCTTATCGACCCGCCCACTCTTTAGCCCACCCACGTGTCATGCAAGACAGCAAGGGCCCACACTCAGAGGTGAGGAGAGTCGGCTTTGATACCATCTGTAACTCCCCAACCCTTCACATGACAACGATATTGTCCACTTTGGGTAAAAGCCCTTACAGTTTTGTTCTTCCCAAGATGTCACCCATCCTTGCATTGCTCCCGCCCAAGCACGCTTAACTTCAGAGTTCTACTAGGGTCTCTACCACCTTAGAAAAGACCTCGTTGAATGTAAGGGTCTAAAATTTTTTCTTTATAGCCTAGGATCTCCCTCTCCCTTTCTGAGGTGGGATACCAGATATCACATACCGCTTGACAATGTTCTGCACCACACCAAGCATGGGAGGTATATACTCGGCTCTATTCAAAAGGTACCCTGATCATTGACCAAAATCGACAATTTCTGCATATAGTAGCTTAGAACCATCCATTAGGTGCTGCCAACCTAGTAGAATTATTTGTTTTGTTAATTGTATGTTTTGTTTGCGTTTGTTAGATTTACTTTTTATGTGTTTGTTCGGATTAGGCTAATTCTCTTTTTCCAGGTTTGGCCCGAATTTTCGGTTATCCTTTGCTAATTAAGTTAGTTTTTCCTTTCGGTTCTTATTCAGATTTTGATCTTCACCTTGTTTGGCTTTCATGTCGTTTGTTTTTCTTTTCAGGGTCATGCCCGTGTTTTGGTTCAAAGTCTTTAGGATAACTTTTCTCTCTCTTCTGGGTTCTTTTCGGACTGTCGGTTCTATACCCTTAGTTTTGTTTAGGCTTGCTTTCTTTGAACCCCAATCCAAGATCTTTTCTTAGGGACCCATGTGAGTTAGAGTTGTTTTGCTTACCGAAGTGTTACCCGTTTTAGGTTAAACCAGTCTCTTTGGCTTAGAGCACTTTTTCTTGCCAGAGTGCTGCCCGTTTCTTCCTTTAGATTCTTTGGCTAAATTTTCCTTCTGGAGTTTTGTTGGTCCCCTTCATCTTTGTTCGCGGGTTTTCAGTTGTTATGCTGCCAGTATGGGCCCAGCAAGGGCATTTTTTCTATTTCAGTAGTTATATCTGCTTGTGGTCAGTTGTTTTTGGTATTTGAGATTTTTGCTACTTGTCATCAGAATCTCTTTCCAAGAAGTGTTTGATACTTGTGATTTTGCTTTTGGGATCCATGTTTTGATTCGGGTTTAGACCATTGAGTCGAAAAGGTCACAGTCTGTAATGACCTGGTTTGGAGCCTAGTTGTAGCAATCTGATTGATAATGACCGATGTAAAGACCCAGCCCAAACTCTAAGTATTAGTGATGGATAGCCCACAAGGCCATAAAACACGAAAGAGGTTCGAAACCCTAACGCGACTCGAAAACCCTAAGTTCGATCCAAAAACTCTAAAAAAGTTCAAAACTCAAGCAACAAAATCTTAACACCCAGAAAATCTCCCAACATTCTAAATCATGTAATTATTATGAAATAATAAATTAAAGATAAAAAATTCTCATAATTAGGGTAAAATGACCGTTTTGCCCCTAGCATAGCAAAAAATTTTAAAAATCTAAATTTTGACACATGGACACCCTAAGTTAGATATTTAAGTACAATTAAGTAGCAAAGAACCAAATAATATCAAAAATAATAAAAATACCCCTTAGTGGTCGGTTCTCCTTGGAAGTTGTGCCAAAAAGTACCTTTTTGCTTTTCTTTAAGCTTAAAAAGATAAGAAATAATGATCCAATACTTGTTAAACAAGTAATATACATAATAATATGGTATTATAGGCTAATAAAAGTAAATAAATTATTATTAAAATTCATGCACACTAAAATAAGTTAAAAAGTCATATTTTGTCAAACTAACTTAATTTGACTTGAAAGACTGCATCTATTTAATCAATTACTATAAAAGTTATGATAATTCATGAAAATACTAAATTTATCATAAACATACTAAAATAATTAGTTTTAATATAAAAAGACACTAAAAAGATACATCAAATTAACTTTTAAAGCATTTTCTTGCACAAAAAGGCATGTAAACCTAGGTAAAGCCCCATGATTGATGTGAGGTCAGATTTTTGTCTCCCCAAACTGACCCTAGCCAAAATCCCTCACCCCAAATCTGATATATATCTCTCAAAACTTGTACCAAATCACATCACCCATGTGAAGGAGAAGAAAAAGGACTAAAGTGTGATCATTTTGTTCCCTTAAGCTTTTCCTATATAAACCAAGCCAAACATCACTCCTCCCCTTCATTATTTTTGTCCAAGTGAGTTGAGATACCAGATTTCCATTATTCTTGAGTGTTCTTCCAAGTTTGAGAGAGAAAGGAGGAAAGAAGGAGGAGAGAAAGAAGAAGGAGCCAAGAAAATTAAGGAGTGTTTTTCTTAAAGCTAAGTTCTTCCATCCTACCACCTTTTGAGTCTCTAAACAAGTAAGTAAAACCGCTAAACCTTATGTCTAACATCACTCAAAATATCCCTCCATTCATCTCTTCAAACACCATAAAAATAAGTAACCAAAAACAGACCAAAAAGGCATCGTAGTTGAGAAATAGGGACTGTTGTATTCTTGAATGATATAATATGTTTTTGTGTATTGTCATTTTTGAGTTTGATGACTTAAAAGTGTGCTGAAACCTTGATATTCATGTCTAAAACACAAGAATGCGAAGAAAATTGGACAAAACCTTGACATATCATAAGTAGGAGACTTGAGCATATAAGGACTTGATTTTTGAGAACTTGAATATTTCCGCCGTGATCTTTAGAACTTCATAACTCAACATAGGAAATTGATCTAAGCATGTTTGTTATGTCCAAATTTAAAGTTTTGTGTTGTCTTTCATCCAAATTTGGTTTCAACTCATTTGAGTAAGTAAAACTCGAGATATTGCAATTCTACCAAAATATGTCATTTTTAGACCAGTAAACCAATCCAACCTAAAACCCCTAGTTTACAATGAGATCCGAGTTTTGGCCAAAATATACAAATTGTAGATAACATATATATCTAACTACCTACCAAAATAGAGCACGAAATATGGGGTTTAGATAAGTCAAAACCCCTTTGAAACTCTCTATTGTGTTTCAGCCTTCAAAGGACACCTCTATCACATATTTTTGTGTAGCCCAAAACCCCTATGTTTGGTGGCCTAATCCAAAAGTGGTCTACATAAACATTGTATTTAATATCTTGAACTACTTGATGTCTAAAAACCAGACCTAGATGCCTCAGAAAAGTCCCTCAAAACAGTTTCAAACTCTCCGTCCAAAATAGTCTTTGTTGAGTTTTGGCGGCTGACAGAAACTAGTTTATAAAATGGCCAAAAACTCTAACTTGTTCCAAATGCCTACCCTTAGCACTAAACATGAAACTTGTAGGGGACATACTAAACTAGAACATTTCCAAAAATGGGCTCATTTAGACTTGATTTGATACTCCAAAATCGAGACCAACAGAGACATATGTTCAATAAAATTTTGAGGAAAGTGCTAAACCGTTTTCGCTTAGAATACTTTATTCACCCATTTGCCTTAAGTTTTGGTCTTAGTGTTAAACATAATAGTTGTAGAAAATATTTTTATCTAAATGGTGTTTAAAAATCATAACTTGATTCCAAGTCTAAATGCCCCAGAACCCTGTCAACCCCTTAAACATAATACTCGAATTTGGCCCTAAAGATGCTAAGTGTGATTTGAGTACCCTTTTGTCGTGAGACCCGAGTTTTATATGATGATTAGAGTCCATACTATAAAGTTTGAACCAAGTCTTGAGAATTATAACTTATGCTTCATGTGCTTGTACATAGTGCTTTAATGGTTGTACCATGTGCTTTAAAGACTTGTACTTTATGGTATGTTGGTTTGTACATCTTACCATGTTTAGTTTCATACTTTGTTATTGTTAAGTTGTACTTCAAAATACGAGTTGTTGTACTCTAAGCATTATTACATTGCACATGGGGCATCTTGTGGGTTACATCATGTACCTTGGGTCTGGTTATTTTGTACCTCGGTCATATTCGTTGGGTATATGTCCCTTTGATTCCATCGCTCCTTGAGTTATGGTTATATTATGGAAGTCGTGTTGACATGAGCAAATTGGGTAACTACGAAGAGAGCCTAATTCGGCAAACCTAATCCCACTGCGGTGGTAACAATGGAGAAAGCCCAATTATGTCGGACCTAAACCCCACTGCCATCGTGATTTGAAGGGTAATTCTAGAGAGAGCCTAATTCAACGGAATTAATCCCACTACGGTGGTAAATACGGAGAGAGCCCAATTATGACGGTCCTAAATCCCTCATCTTGGTGTTCTAAATAATGTGAAGTGTCTCTTGAAATTCTTATTGGTAATTTTAAACTTTGGGTTGACGCCAAACGAGCATCCTAGTCCAAAATGTGGGTTTTTACGCATTTTTTGTTGGCCAGAAGATAAGGATGTTATTGGCCCACCCCCATGCCGTTGCCATTGAGTAAAACAATTGAGGCATGAAGCCAAGGCGAGCGTTTATCTTTCGCAATGAGGCGAGGATAGGTTTGGTGATCAAATTCCCATAAAATCTACTCTGAAAATTCCCGGCGTGGAATTTATGTTATGATTCTGGATGTATGTCGGGTTGGGCACTTGCACCGCATCCATTTGCATTACATACCTGTACACTTGTTCTTATATATACTTGCCATGCTATAATTGTTAAATTTGTCTATCTCCTTGATTTTAATTTGTACTAGGTGTTATATGGTATGCGTTGTACAATATTTTGTTGTGAGTTTAGTTAGAAAATTTATGGAGTTTTCTTCTAAGCTTTAGCTCATGGTATTCGTGCCACAGGTGAGGGAGATGATATCTTTGAAAAGGAGGTCCCCGAAGGAGAGGAAAGCAACAATTACCAGTGGAAATTCCAGGAGCATGAGAATCCCGATGATGCTTACTGAAGATTCCAGTCTTCTCCTTTTTTTCTTTTTTATCAGTTTCTCCGTGTTTATTGTAATTTTTGAAATTTTTTGGTGAAAATGTAAATGCTATGTACCTTTTAATCAATTCAAACTCCTTTACGATGTAATATTTAAAGTATGTAAATATGAATAAATGGCTAAAATATCCCTTTATTTATATTTATGTATATCCCGACGTACCCGGAGGACGGGGCATCACACAGTAGTACGAGTGTAGGCAAGATCAGTAACCAGAAGGCTTTATCTGGTATCGGAGCAGACTTCAGAATTAGTCGAGATGGCAAAAAATGAGATAAACTTGACAGCCCTGATGAGGGAAATTACTGATATATAAAGAGCTGTTGAACAGCAGACACAAGCTCAGAATCAGTGCTAAGCACAGATTCAGGCAATTCAAGCCCGTCTACCGAGGGTGAATGAACAACTGGATGACCCGAATGGTAATGGAGATGATTTTTTGGATGACAACCAAGGTAATGATGGGCCACAAATTGTTTTCCCACCTCGGGTCCCTTGACAAGTCCCGGAGGAAAAAGAAAACACAGCTCAATCCAGGGAGTCCACGCTGGCAAAGAAGATTGATCGCATGGAAAAAGTCTTTAGAAAGGCAAAAGGGGTTGAAGAATACGTGCGAGTTGTGGAGGGATTATGTTTGTTCCCATATGCTAAGCTGCCAGAGCAGTTCAAAATGCCAGAAATGGAAAAGTTCGATGGAACTAGTGATCCTCGAATTCATTTGTGAATGTAAGTCGATACCCTCTGTCCCATGGGGATCAATGACTAATTAAACACTCAGCTATTCCACCGATCTTTGTCAAGGACAACCCAGAGGTGGTTTCTTTCTCTCGATGTTGCTAAGACCAGAATATGGGAGGACATTGCTACTGCCTTCGTCAGTCAGTACAGCTACAACGTCCAGTTAAATGTAACGACTCGGGAACTTAAAACTACTCGATAGGAAGGCCGGGAGTCATTTGTGGATTTTCTCACCCGATGGAGAGGAAAGGCGGCCAAGATGACAAATCGGCCAACGAAAAAGGAGCAGGTAAGGATTGTGGTAAAGAATTTGCAATCCCCTTTGAAGTGCTATTTGATTACACAGCTGCTCTCCACTTTTGAGCAGTTATTCGATGCCAGGGTTCAAATTGAAGATGCCATCCAATCCAAGAGCATTGAGAAGTCTGAGCCCAATCAAAAATTGAGAAGATCCTTCCCTAAAAATAACCAAAACCAATCCGCCTTGGCCACCTACTTCATTTTCCATTCTAATGAAGTCAACTTGTTGAACCCTCATGCTGGACAGCTAAATCCATCATCCTTCTCCCAGCAATCAAGCAATACCCAATAGTCTCAACAAAAGCCGAGGAGAGTTTTTACTCCCCTCAACATACCATTATCCACAGCCCTGAATCGACTTGTCGAGAAAAGGCTAATCAAGCTTTTAGACCCTATGCCTATACCTGATCCCTTACCTCCAAGATACAATGCTACCCTGTATTGTGCTTATCACCAAGGTCATTGACATTTGGCCGATAAATGCATGAGGATAGCGTCATTAGATCTAGGATGTTATTAACAACAAGGTTATCCCACCGCCATCTGCTGCTCAGAAACCAAACATTATAACTAATTTGCTGTCGAATCATGCTAAATAGGCCAGGGTAAGTTGTATATATTTGGGGTACTCAGAAGATCCTAGTGGATATATTTGGTCAGCGTATCTACCGCGCCCTTGTGTTTCAGCTATTGAGGATCAGTCGTCTTGTTCGCTGATTATGGCTGAAAATGGTTGGGACATGATGGAAGATTGGAATGATAATGCTTGGAAGGAATACCAAATGGTGATTCAAGCCAACAACCAGGAAGAGCATAATGAGGATGATAACTGACCGTTAGATTACCCATTACGGCCATATAGACATGTACTAGATGGCATTGCTCTTCCTCAGCTTTTTAAAGAGGAGGTTTATGTTGATGAAATGCAGTCTTATTGGCTGGTTCGAATTGTGCTAAAGTTAGATGGAGATGAGTGGACTGAATTTTGGGTAACCCAGGAATAGCAAGTAGATTACATTGGGGAAGATATTTGGGGGCTGGATGATATCAACAACACATGAGTAATAGAAGACGAAGAAGAGAGAAAGAAAAGATCAGAGTGTGTCAATCTGGACAATCTGTGGGAATTTAAAAGTTCTTTCATGTTGTCGAGGTTAGACAATTTGAGAACGCAATGCCAGGATTATGGGATCCTGAAGAAGGGGTAGAACATCTAACTAGAAGTGGGTGGCATTTCAAACCGGCTCAGTTAGAAAAAGGACAAGCAAGCCGAAAAAGAAAGGAGAAAGAGCAAGAAGAAGAAGATGATGCTGTACTGAAGTAGCTGAAAAAGACTCAGGCTAACATCAGTATCTGGGGTTTACTAATGGCTTTACACCGGCACCGGCAAGCTGTGTTGAAGGTTCTAAATAAGGCCAATGTATCGATAGACGTAACTCCCTAACAGTTGATTGGATTGATAATGCCAGCTGTAGAGCCTAAGGTGATTTTTTTTTCTGATAAAGATTTACCATCAGAAGGGAGAAGTCACAATAAGTCGTTGCACATCACCTTCAAGTGTCTGAAGAAGTAGGTTCCAATAACGCTTATCGACAATGGTTCAGCATTGAATGTTTGCCCACTCAGAACTACAATCTGCCTAGGTTCCAATGGAATTCTATGTACTGGATGTCCCGACATCTTTCAATATGTTGTTGGGGCGACCTTGGCTCCACGACCCCGAGGTGCAAGCTATACCCTCTACTCTTCACCAGAAGCTGAAATTGATTAAGAATGGGGGGGTTTTAACCATCCATGGAGAAGATAGTATTCGACCCCCAAGAGAAGATGGTTCGACTCTCTTGGAAGTCCAACATGGAGAAGAGGATGTATCACTGAGTGGGTTCTAATTCGATGAGGCCCAGGATGTTCAGATGCTATTAAAGGAGGAAAGAGCTACATCAATCCCTATGCGGTTACATTGATGAGGCGTATGTCCTATTTTCTGCGAATGGGATTAGGTCGTAAGCAACAAGGAATTCCAGAGCCTATTCAAGTGTTTCCAACGTCGCAACGTTTTGGCCTTGGGTACAAGCAGACAAATGAGGACTTGAAGGGGTTAAACACAAAGCAGAAAGGAAAAAAGGTCAAGTATTCGGAAACGTTGAATGGTTACTTCGTCAAGGAAGGTAAAGATTTTTCGTACTGTGGTTTCCCGGAGCCATGGTTCGATGAGGAAATTAATCAACGGTTGCCAAGGTTGAAAATTTTCTTCAACCATAAGTTATCGGATACAAAGGATGAAGAGGTAACAAAGAAAGAAGAGAAGATTCAAGACGGGGACTAGGCGGATAAATTAGACGGCGTTTGCATGAGAGTTTTATTCAGCAATAAGATGGCTCATTTGTGCATAACTAATCAGGACTATTTGATGTTGGCCTACAACACCCCAGCTGACTACACCAGGCTTATTGTGGATGCGGCTGCAAAGGATATTAAAAACTGGTCCATAGAGTCTTATAATGGATGTCTCGAGTCTGAGTCATGTGAGTCTATATTGGAGAGCACATCTGTCTGTGCATCTTCCCCAGTTGTAGCTTTCGAGCTCGTAATCCCTTCTCTCTTTAATGAAATGAACAGGATTTTCGATTACTCTGTTTTGTTTGATTTATTTCATACGCTTTCTGATAATTTTGAACTCGACGGAGATGACCCCGAAGAAATAAATTTTTTAATAAAAATAGAAGAGGAAATGCGTGCTCAACCTATAATTGAAGAAACTTTGTCAATTAATCTGGGTAATGAAACTAATCCACAAATTGTACAAATTGGGTCTTCGTTATCTTCAGTTAAATGTGAGCAATTAATAATTTTATTAAAAGAATTCAAAGACGTATTTGAATTAATAATTTTATATGTCTGACATTGATCTTAACATTGTCCAACACTATATCCCTTTGTATCCCGATGCTAAACCGGTCAAACAGAAGTTGAGACGGATATGACCAGAATGGGCTTTGAAGATCAAAGAAGAAATCACCAAGCAGATCAACGCTAGATTCCTTATGGTAACTGAGTATCCGAAATAGGTGGCCAATATTGTTCCATTTCTGAAGAAAGGATGTATCTGGGTCTGTGTAGATTTCTGAGATCTTAACAAGGCCAACCTGAAAGATGGTTTTCCTTTATCGCATATTGATGTTTTGGTGGACAGTACAGCAGGGCATGCTCTCTTGTCATTCATGGACGATTTCTCTAGGTACAATCAGATCCTAATGGACCCTGAGAATAGAGAAAAGACGACATTCACTACACTATGGGGCACTTATTATTATCGTGTGATGCCATTTGGTTTGAAGAATGTAGGGGCAACCTATCAAAGGGCTGCCACTACTTTGCTGCTGGACATGATACATAAGGACGTTAAGGTGTATGTGGATGATATGATAGTGAAGTCTAAGAATCGGGATGGCCCATCATAGCGTTGTGTAAATTCTTTGAAAGAATTCGAAAATACAAGTTGCGGCTTAACCCACAAAAGTGTGCCTTCAGAGTGACCGCCGGGAAGATGCTCGGATTCATGATTACTCAACGAGCCATTGAGGTCGATCCTTCTAAGATTAAGGCAACCATGGAAATGCCTCCTCCAAAGACCAAACAAGAAGTCAATGGCTTTTTGGGCAAGATACAGTTCATCAGTCGATTCATAACAAAACTTACAACTACATGTGAGCCGCTCTTTCGCCTTCTGAAGAAAGGGGTCAAATTTGAATGAGATTAGAAATGCCAAAATGCCTTCGAAGCAGTGCATTAGTACTTGCAAAACCCACTTGTTCTGGCTCCTCCCGAACCTAATAGGCCACTGATTCTCTATTTGTCAATAACTGACTCGGCTATGGGATGCATGCTGGCATAGGAGGGAGAAATTGGAATCGAAAAGGTGGTCTACTACTTGAGCAAGAAGATGTGTAGGTCTGAGATACGATATACACCACTGAAAAAGACGTGTTGGGCTTTGGTTTGGGCCTCCCAAAAACTAAGGCATTACATGCTGTCTTTCACAGTGAATATAATTTTCTGGATGGACCCATTAAAAAAATTGTTTGAGAAGTCAGCATTGACAGGAAGGCTGGCCCGTTAGTTGTTGTTACTGTCTGAGTTTGATCTCAAGTATGTCACCCGGAAGTCAATCAAAAGCAGAGTAGTAGAATTTCTAGTCGACCAATCAATTGAGGGAGATGAAGACGTTGAATTCCAGTTCCCTGATGAACAACTAATGGGAGTCGAAGATGATAAGTGGACTCTGTATTTCAATAGTGCATCTAATTAGTATGGCTATGGAATAGGAGTTCTTCTTGTCACTCCTGACAAATCACTTGTTCCTCTGTCTCTAAAGCTTAATTTCGAAGTCACCAACAATCAAGTTGAGTATGACGCATGCATAGCCGAGTTGGAGGTAGCCCTAGAACTAGGGGCAAAGAAACTAGAAATCATCGAGAACTCAGCATTGGTGGTCTCACAAGCAAGAGGAGAATGGAAGGTTAATGACTTAACGTTAATTCTCTACCATCAAGAGCTGGAAAAACTAATACCATGCTTTAAATCGGTGGTTTTTACTCATGTGCCAAGGCTGCAGAACAAGTTTGCCGATGCACTGGCTACTCTGGCATCAATGATTGGTATACCACTCGAGGTCAGAATGAGACCATTGATAATCGAGTAGAAGAAAAAGCCAGCATACGAGATGACAGCTGCAATCGAATAAAGCACTGACGAACTCCCTCAGTACTTTGACATTCAGAATTTTGAGAAAAAAAAGAATATCCCAAGTTTGATAGCAAGAAGGACAAAAAAGAAAATAAGGAGATTATCTGCACAATTTGTAATTCACGGGGGAAAATTGTACAAACGAGGGCATTCTGGAGTCAACAAACTTTGTGTCAACAGTGAAGAAGGACGAGAGCTGATGAAAGAGATACATGTAGAAGGCTATGGGCCTCACATGAGTGGAAACATATTAGCCAAGAAGAAGATCCTACGACAAGGATAATCATGGATGACAATGGAGACAGACTGTATACAGTTCGTGCGAAGGTTCCATAAGTGTCAGATTCATGCAAACCTTATACACGTCCCCTCGTCTCAATTGTTTAGCTTGACGTCGCCATGGCCGTTCTCAATATGGAGCATTAATGTGATTGGCAGGGTAACACAAAAAGATTTAAATGGGCATGAGTTCATTCTGGTGGCCATTGATTATTTTACCAAGTGGGTGAAAGTTGCTTCCTACTTGGTATTAAAAGCTTCACATGTTGCCAAGTTTATTAAGCAGAACATCATTTGCCGGTACGAGGTCCCTCATGAGGTTATCTCAGATAATGGCTAGTATTTCCAAGGTGAGGTCTTGAATCTTTTTGAAGAATACCGGATAATAGCCCGCAAGCCATCACCATATCGACCACAAACCAATGGGGCAGTTGAGGCAGCAAACAAAAATATCAAGAACATTCTACAAAAGACGATCAACTCACATAAAGATTAGCCTGAACATTTTCCGTTTGCACTCTGGGGATACAGGTCGATTAGAACTTTAACGGGAATCACGCCATATTATTTAGTGTATGGGATGGAAGCTATGCTTCCTATTGAGGTAGAAATTCTTTCACTAAGAGTGGTGGCTGAGGCTAGTATTCTAGAGTCAGAATGGCAGAGAAATCGGGTGGAAGAGCTGTTTTTGTTTGATAAAAGAAAGTTGCCGCCTCTATTTCATATATAAGGGTATCAAAGAAGGATAGCCAGAGCATTCAACAAGAAGGTCAAGACCCGGGATTTTAGAGAAAGTGACTTGGTTCTTAAGGAAATCAGAGCTCCCATCTTCGACCCAAGGGGTAAGTTCAAGCCAAACTAGTTCGGGCCGTTTCTGATCAAAATCATTATGACCGGTGGTGCAGTTATCATCATGGATTTGGATAGAAATACGTTCTTCACTCTAATCAACCTTGACCAGCTCAAGAAATATTATCCTTGATAGAAGAATAAAGATAAAATAAAAGCTCGCTGAGTTGAAAATCGAAAAGGTGACCCAAGCAATAGTAAGAGCAGCCTGCAAGGTTGAAAATTCGAAAGGACTACCTTGGCAAAAGTTAGGATACCATAAACGGAGAGTGTTAACAGCCGAGAGTAAACCAAGCTCGAACTACGTTAAGGCCTGATTTCACATTTTTGAGATACGTAAGCAGGTTCTTTTAAGAAATCCGGCCACATTCTTTGTTTTAACCATCTTTGAATCCGAGTAAGATCAATATAAATATACCTTTGGGTTTTGATAATAAAGTTGTTTAAATGCAAAAATCAAATAAACTTTGGATAACTTGGAACCTTTTCAACATAAAGTGGACTATTTCATTTCAGCATGGGTTACAAAGTTTTGAAAATAAAAGGTGGGTGTGTAAGTCCTAAACTCTAAATGAAATAAAAAGAAAACTGTGAAATCTCTAAAACAAAGCAAGATGCCTCAAATCTTTCACCTCTTAGCTTCCTGTTTTCCTTCTTCTTTGTCTCTTTTCTCTCTGTCTTGGATCAGCCATGCTTTGTACTCATCAAGAAGTTTTAGGCACTACAATTCCCACATCTCCATCACTAAACGAGATAGCTAAGCCTCTTGATATTTCGCCCGAAATGGGGCTCGCAATAAAGATGAATATAAACGGCCTCGAACACCGTTGAAGACAATCTGGCTCTAACCAAACTGATGTGTGATCCGGTGCGGATAATAAAAAGTGGACACTCGTACGCCGATCAGCACGACACCAGGGTGATCTATAGTGGTCAAGGTCATGGCAGGGATCTGCCACCAGGAACACTACCAAGTAATGTCTGAGCCTGACAGAGAAGAGAGATGCTGCCACCAAGCTGCCTCAGTACTGCATATATGATAATAAGGGCGGTAGAGGAGAGTTGCAGTATTGTTTCTATTTGTAGGAGGTTTCTGCATAAGGTTCACCTTCTCCATCAGTCAGATCTGTAATAGAGAATAAAAAAAGTAAAAACAAAAGAGATCAGTATGAGCAAAGCTGTGCAAAAAAATAAAACAGATTGGAAGGGAGTCTCAGATGGCCGACGAGGATTACGAGATGGACGAAGGATATGATGATGAACCCTTAAAGCACGAGCTTGAACTAGATGAAGGGGTAGAAGGGGACCGATCGAGGAGCTGAGAGGGCAACCTCAAAAGACATCAAAGTATACGACAAAATATGACCGTTCAAGAATTTTGGGTACAATTTGGATGAAACGAACCCCTTTGAGGGTGCGACAGAAGGCCCTAGACAAATACCCGGGCAGTGGATGAATTGATCGTTGAAGACTCGAGTGCGGTATGTTTTAGCAAACAGTGTGAAAGGTATTGAGTTTACCTGAAAAAGCAAGGGACTACCAACAAAGGTAGTAGTCTCACCACGATGAAGAGCGTCCAAGCCAATCAGTGTCTTGGCCAGAATCAGCGGGATAAAATCTTTTTCTAACCACATCTGACCTGCAATATCAACCAGTGAGCAGCTAACTCATCCATTAGAAGGAAAGAGAAGGTACCGAGCAAGGGGGCAGAAACACAGGGCATAGCGAAGCCGCAACTGAAAGCCAAGATCACTAAGATTGCCAGTAGGATGAAATCTATTTAAGATCCAAGGGATATCAAGGCAGTCATTGGATGTCAAAAGGGAAGCCTCAATTTTGGACAAACCACAAAGTTGTATTATTTATTGATGGTTGGAAAGGAAAAAAGTTAGTACAACTATAGGCTTTCTCGGGGTTAGATCCAGAATAGCGGCAAACTCCTCTACAATAGGGCATAGTTTCTCAAAGCCGAAATAGAAGACATGAGATTGCGGGTCCCACAGTTGTTCAGTAGCCAGTAGTAGTGGTCCGTCGATCTTTACAGTCATCAAGGAGAACAAGGAATTAATGCCAAACGAGACAAAATTTAAACGTTCGATATGGAAAAACTCCTCAACCCATGCAGAAAGTGGACCATAAAAGGAAGCCATCTTGATAAAAGTGACAGGAAATAGGGACCCTAAGGGCTGTATTTATAAGGCATGAAAAGGCTGGACGTCAAAAGGTTCAGAAGGTACAATCATTGTGGCAAACGCCACCTTTGAGTATGGGACCACTATGATGAAAGTACACAATACAGTGACGTCACTTTGCTAACCTAGCGACCGCCACGTGTCTCTTGCACTTTGTGGTGACCGCTGCTATGCATCATGGCGACCGCCATGTGCAAAGGTGGTGGAGCCTTTTTATTTTGTCCCCTCTCTTTGCAAAATTTTTGATCTTTGCCAAACATCCATCAGTAACAAACATCCATGTATCAGTAATAAAGATGAATCCAGAGTAGTTTAAGCAGTAAATAAGGAAAAACCATGCAAGCATATGTATATAAATGTAGTAAATGGCACGAAGGCCCAAATATGTTAGAATGTACGAAACAAGGATACCCAGGCCCAATAACCAATAAACAGAGGCATGCAAGCCCATAAAACCAAATTATCAAATGTATATAACAGAATGTATCATGAAAGGAGGGAATCTCTCTCTCTCTCTCTCAGCATCTCTAGAGGACCCAGTGGGAAGAAGGCTTAGCTTCATCAGAGCTGATGTCCTCGAAAAGAATCTTCAGGTCGTTACTATCATCTCCACCATCTGAAGAAGAAGATATGATACGAGAATGGCTCCTCGATGAAGAGACAAACCCCCTGGAGCGAGCTTTAGAGGAGGAGGCACGGGACTCGTGGCCTTGAGCTGGAGCCTAGACTGGAGCCTAAGGATGGACCGGAGCCTGTGGTTGTACTATACCGGTAGCTGGTGTCAGAGGCTGTTAAAAGGAAATAAGAATTAGAGCAAAATACAGAAAAGTGCAGAAAAGCCAAAAGGGTTATAAGATACGCACTATGGCCATTGGGGCAAAAGCAATACCTGCTGCTCGTATGGTGGCATTCAGCTAACAAATTAGTGCCCTTTAACCCGTAAGCATCAGCATCACACAATCCAGCCATGCCTGATTAATCTACAAAGAAAAAAAAAAGTAGTTCAAGAAAACTAGACAAGTAAAGAAATAACTGAAAGAAAGGTGGAAGAATAAAAGACAGACCTGGCCAATCTCAGCGCTAAACTCGAACATCGGTGGAACTAGGACCGAAAGAAGGGAAAGGGTAGCCGTACACCATGGTTTGAATATCCCATGGGATCTCGGGACCCATCACCTCTCCAGTACCAACTCCGGTAGCTTCAGTAGCTCCGGCAACTCTAGCACCAACACCAGCAACTCCAATAGCAACTGCCTCAAGAACAGCCTCTAGTGCTTGTACCCTCCTCTTGCTGGCAGGCACAACCGGGCCAGGACCCAGTGGTCCTAACAAGTGTGCCCGAGCCCATGCAGTGTAATCTCCCTTGGGTCCAAGCAGCTCTGTGGCATGGGTCCCCATCATCTCCAATAGCATGTCAACTCGGCTCAAGTGGTTAGTCCGATGCATATGAATTGGGGGAGCAGTCGAAATCTTAAAATGATCGAGACTGAGTGGCTAGAAGACCACCCTCTCTGCCAACTAATACTCTCGAAAGAAAGGACCCTCCAGCAGGATCCGCATCCACGAGGCACCGCAGCTGCGCATCAAGTCCTCACCAGCCCAATCCTCTATCCCCAGCCAGACATCCCAATGAATATGCAGAAATTCAGTGAACAGCATAGAGAAAAAAAGAACAATGATCAGTATAGTGAGCAGTGAATGGTATAGAATCGGGTTCAGTGTTCAGTGTACAGTGAGCAGTGATCAGTATGCAGAACACAGAACAGTGTAAAATAGAGAATAATGCTAAGTGCAGATAACAATAATCAGTACATTGCAATGATCAGTATAGTAAATAATGATCAGTGCTGAGAACAGTGATCAGTACAGTGAGCAGTGAACGGTGCAATACAGAGAACAATGTATAGTACCGTAAGCAGTGAATAGATAAAGCAGTAAGCAATAAGTTAAGGAAGAAGTGGTACCTGGTTGGGAGTCAGTCGGTCTAGAGAAGCTCAAAATCTTTCCAAATCCTTTCCTCCGTTCTTCTTTCCCTTCAAACCTTGAGCCCACCAAGCAACACAAGGAATAACCAGAGGGTTGGAAAAGGAGTTCGCCAGGACGTGAAGCCCGAGGAACTCATAATTCTAAAGTTGTAAAGAGAATATGTCAACAAGAGGAACAGATAACATATAATTGAAGAAATAAATGAACATAGTACAGAAACTAAAGCATACCTCCCAGACCCTCCAGAATCCCCTAATGTTGAGCTCCTGGGGGAACCTGGTCAAAGCCCTCATCGAGCCATAGAGTGTAGCCAGAGCAGCTCCCCCATAGTCATATGTGGCAACTTGGTCGATGCGGGCGAGGCCTCCAAGATACTGCAGATGCACGGTATTCTCCTTGTTCACAAACAAGGAGGTACCGAACATGTATAGAAGAAAGCCGCGAGCAACCCACTCGAAGTGACGAGACTCGGTGTAGTGGAAGAGGCGGAAGCACTCAAAGAACCAGGTATACCTGACTCTGTCTCTATCCATCTAGACGAGAACAGTACCAAGCAGGTAGGTCAACACGTCAGCGGAGCGGGCAATGGATGGAACAAATGGAATGGGAACTCCTCCAACCCTGATGCCAGTGATCAGGGCAAAGTCAAGAGGCCTCAGAGTAGTCTCAAAGGTGGTGAAATGAAAGGTATAGGTGGTATCCCACCACCTCTCCACTAGGGCCATCAGCCAGACCCAGTGGCTGCTCATTCTACACAAAAGGGGTATGAACCGAGCAAAATTGGAGGCATCCACAAAAGCCCAGCTAGGAGCGAGGAGGGCATCATGCCACTCCAACACCTCGCCAGAGGCAAGCCGCCAAAGCCACGGACATACTGGCCAACTTGAAAAGAAGAAGATGAGCAGAATATATAAGAGAAGTTAAAGTAAATGAAATGAAGTAAATGGAATGAAGAAAATACAGAAAGCAATAAAAAACACTAGGTTCATGTGTGTGTGACGATCCTTCGGTTCTTTCACGCCCTAGTAAAAGACTAGACACCTTAAGCCCTGGTGCGCCAGACAAATCTTTCCAACCCTAGGTTCGCGTGTGTGTGACGACCATTCGGTTCTTTCACACCCTAGTAGAAGACTAGGTACTCAAAGCCCTAGTAGAAGACTAGGAACCCTAAACTCTGCTGCGCCAAGCAAATCTTTTTAATCCAAGGTTCGTGTATGTGTGACGACCCTTTGGTTCTTTCATGCCCTAATAGAAGACTAGATACCCTAAGCCCAAAGCCCAACTGCACCTGCTGGCAGGAGGAGGGGATGAGCACTAGAGGTCGTTCCTGAGGCTGCTGCTACTAGAGCTGCTGGCGTTGGTGTTGGTGGTGCTACTACCGCTAGAGTTGTTGGAGCTACTAGAGCTGGTGCTGGAGAGATGATAGGTCTTGAGATCCCATGAGATATTCAGACCATGGCGTACGGCTACCCTTTCCCTCTTTCGGTCCAAGTTCCACCGGCGTCCGAGTTTAGAGTTGAGATTGGCCAGGTTTATCTTTTGTTCTTCCACCTTTCTTTCAGTTACCTCTTTACTTGTTTAGTTTTCTTGAACTACCTTTTTTACTTTTGCAGATTAATCAGGCATAGCTGGATCATGTGATGCTTGAGCTTACGGGTCAGAAGGCACTGATTCACCAGCTGGATGCCACCGTACGAACAGCCGGCATTACTTTTCCCTAGTGTCCATAATGAGTATCTTATAACCCTTATGAATTTTGTGCACTTTTCTGTATTCTGCTCTAATTCTTATTTCCTTTTAACAGCCTCCAACACCAGCCATCAGCATAGTACAGCCACAGGCTCCGGTCCATCCTTAGGCTCCCAGTCCAGGCTCTAACTCGAGGCCGTAGATCCTATGCCGCCTCCTTCAGAGCTCGCTCCAGGGGGTCCATCTCTTCAACCAGGAGCCGTTCTCGTATCATATCTTCTTCTTCAGATAGCGGGGATAACAGTGACGACCTGGAGATACTTTTCGAGGATGTCAGCTCTAATGAGGCCGAGCCTTCTTCCCGTCGAGTCTGCTAGAGACGTTAAGAGAGAGAAATCCCCCTCTTCCATGAAACATTCTATTATATACATTTGATACATTTAGTTTTATGGGCCTGCGTGCCCCAATTTATTAGTTATTGAGCCTGGGTACCCCTGTTTCATACATTCTGACATATTTGGGCCTTTGTGCCATTTACTGCATTTATATACATTTGCTTGCATGGTTTTTCCTCATTTATTTCTTAAACTGCTCTAAATTCATCTTTATTACTGATACATGGATGTTTATTACTGATGGAAGTTTGGCAAATATCAAAAATACTGCAAAGAGATTGGGATAAAATAAAAAGAGCTCGCCACCTTTGCACATGGTGGTTGCCATGATTCATAGCAGCGGTCGCCACAAAGTGCAAGAGACAGGTAGCAGTCGCTAGGTTAGCAAAATGACATCACTGTACTGTGTACTTTCATCATGGCGGTCCCATACTCTAAGGTGGCGGTCGCCACAATGATTATACCTTCTCTGAGCTTTTTGACGTCTAGCCTTCTCATACCTTATAAATATAGCCCTTAGGGTCCCAATTTCATGTCACTTTCATCAAGATGGCTTCCTTCCATGGCCCACTTTCTGTATATGTTATGGAGTTTTCCCATATCGAACGTTTGAACTTCGCCTCGTTTGGCATTAATTCCTTATTCTCCCTGATGACTGTAAAGAATGACGGACCACTATTACAAGCTACTGCACAACTGTGGCACCTGCAATCTCATGTCTTTCGTTTTGGCTTTGAGCAACTATGCCCTATTATAGAGAAGTTTGCTGCCATTTTAGATCTGACCCCGAGGAAGTCTATAGTTGTACCAACTTTCTTCCTTTCCAATCATCGACAAATAATACAACTTTGTGGTTTGTCCAAGATGGTGGCCTCCCTTTTGACTTCCGATGACTGCCTTGACATCCCATAGATCATAAATAGATTCCGTCCTACAGGCGATCTTAGTGATCTTGGCTTTCAGTTGCGGTATCGCTATGCCCTGTGTTTCTGCCTTCTTGCTTAGTACCTTCTCATTCCTTCTAATGGACGAGTCAGCTGCTCACTGGTTGATATTCTAGGTCAGATGTGGTCAGGAAAAGATTTTGTCCCGCTGGATCTAGCCGAGACACTAATTGGCCTGGATGTTGTTCACCGCAGTGAGACTACTACATTTGTTGGCAACCCCTTGCTTCTTCAGGTAAACTCGAAACCTTTCACACTGTTAGCTAAAAAACACACTGCCTCACTTGCCTCTTCCACGAGTCTTTGATGATCAATTCATCCACTCACCAGTCCTCATAACTTCGATCGAGTTGGTAGTGGCGAATCGTGAAGGGTATCTACTACTGTTGGAGTTCCTTCATTGCAATCTCAAGCATGCAATACCACCTCCCACTTGCCTCTTCCACGAGTCCTCAACGATCAATTCATCCACTGCCCAGGCCTTGTTCAGGGGCCTTCTGTCGCACCCTCAAGAGGGTCAATTTCATCCTAACTGTATCCAAAATTCTTGCACGCTCATATTTTGTCATATACTTTGATGTCTTTTGAGGTTTCCCTCTCAGCTCCCCGGTCGGTCCCCTTCTACCCCTTTATCTAGTTCAAGCTCAGGCTTCAAGGGCTCATCATCACATCCTCCATCCATCTCGTAATCCTCGTCGGCTATCTGAGACTCCCTTTCAATCTACTTTATTTATTTTCACATCTTTTCTCTTACTGATTTCTTTTTATCTTTATTACAGATCTGACTGATAGAGAAAGTGAACCTTATGCAGAAACCTCCTACGATAGGTATAATGGTGTAGCTCTCCTCTACCGTCCTTATTATCATTTATGCAGTACTGAGGTAGCTTGGCGACAGTATCTCTCTTCTCTATCTGGCCCAGACATTACTTGACAGTGTTCCTGGTGGCAGATCCCTATCATGACCTTAACTACTATGGAACATCCTGGCGTCCTGCTGATCGGCTTACGACTGTCCACTTTCTATTATCCACACCAGATCATGCATCAGTTTGGTTAGAGCTAAATTATTTTCCATGGTGTTCGAGGCCAATTATATTCGTCTTCACTGCGGGCCCCATTTTTGGTGAAATATCAAGAGACTTGGCTACCTCG
>JAUMHN010033395.1:0-28981 GCA_032360265.1 Heliamphora ciliata | reverse complement strand
TATCACGTATAATTTTAACAACTTAAAATCTTTACCTTAGGATTTTCTCTATCTTTCTTTCTTAGGATGGCGTCCGATGCAGAACCAGCCAGGGAACAGTGGGCAGCATCGGAACCAGAGGACTCAGACCCGGAGGAAGAACCAGATGTGGTAGGGGATGAAGTAGACTTTGGAGTAGATGATGAGAAGGAACTTGAGGACGACAACGAGAATGAGGAGCAAGCCATAGCCTTCTTTTATAATCCACTAGAGGCACCACCACCCGAATCAGAGGACGACAAGGAGACAGATACAACAACCTACTGGTGCCGCTAAGACTATTCCAAGGACTACCATATTGGTGAGTGGGTTTATGCCCGAGTATTCCCGAAAAGGACAAAGAAATGGAGGAAGCCAAAATCTTTCCCTCAATTTATAGGTCCGATAAAGGTTCTAGGAAAACACGACGAAACAGCATACCAAGTGGAAGTACCGCTAGGGTTTAAGGAGCGACTCGGAGATTTGGTAAAGACCCGATGGCTACAGACGACAATGCCAAGAGATAAATGAGGGATCATTGACCCATGCAGCTCAGATATCAACTTCGATGATCCGAAGACTTACGAAGAGATACCGGTGGCCGTCACAGATAGAGCTCGTAGAGGTCCAGGGAACAATTGGTACGTGGAGGTCCAGTGGCGTTACCACGGCATTTACGAAACGACCTCGGAACGCGAGGTAGTTGTCTGTCACTTCTATCCGCATTTGTTTGTTTAGGCTTTAGTATGCTAGGCGTTGTGCTTTTCTTTTCATTTGAAGGTTGTGTGTGTGCTATGTAAATTTTTTGAGAACCTTGTACCAGTTACATGTTGAATAAAATGTAAATATTCGTTGTTAAATTCATTATAAAATATCTCGAATTCATGAGCTATTTCATAATCTCAAACTAAAATCTACAATATCCCAAAAAAAAAATGAAGACAATTAAGAATGGAAACAACCCCTAATCTCGACACTCTCTCAGATAGTTAATAGACGATCAAACTGCCGATAAGTTAACTATCCCCTAGATAATAACGCACTAGGAGTAGCTTAAGTTTTGAGGAAACATTATTAAAATTTTTGTAACTTCACCCTTACGAATTTCTTTTCCCAAAACCCTTGTATCAACTTCCATACCAGTTAGAATTCTTTGCTTATCTTTCCTTCTAATAGCACCGATCCTCAACAATGCTACCCAGTAACATTCGTAGGTAATCCTTTACCACCATTCATTTCCTGACTTTATTATTATGTCTGACTTAAGCAATTTTGTGAACTCTTGAAATCCTAACCTGGGGAGTTGACTTGGATGCTTGAATTGAAATACGTTAGGCCGATATAATTTCAGGACAAATATCCATTTTGGTTACCCATTGCTTAGACATACCTTTTCCAAGGTCCAATATTGTACATATTGATTCCGACAGCATTCTTTTTGTAATATTCATTAATTGCTAATCTTTTGACCTCTCAACCTGAGTCAATGGTGATTGCTTTAACTATGACCCCATGCCTTTGAAACATCCAGGAATTCATTCTAAGATGACTCTAACCCCAGTGGCATTTCGTGCTTGTACCATTCAAAATCCTCAGCTGAACGCTTATCTAGTCACTATCTTATAGTCACCTTCTTTGAAATCGATAAAAATTGAGCTGATCATCCTTATTGAACTCCACGTATGTTTTTGCCTGGTAATCTTCAAAACCCTGTCCCGTAGATCTGTGAGCGACTACGACGAACGTCAGGATAGTACATTATTAGGCTCTAACATTTTCACAGAAGATTAGGACAATGCACGGAACCCTCTTAACGCCTCTTCGAATCGCGAGGTAACCTTTCCTCAACATTATGACTCAAAGTATCGTCAACATCTGTGTTTAATGAAGTTTTGAAAACTAAGACCCCTGACTACAGGAATAACTAAGTAAAGGGATTATTCAACTAGCTACACCTTTTCAAAGGATCCGACAAGTAGAACAACAATCTACAGTTAGGAACAGTAGCTTCACGCTAAGGGACTTATGACATCGTTGTGTGACAAAATTTAAACTTTCCTAGACTAGTTCATAGCGAACCCGCAAATCCAACAAATCGGGAAGCAAAAGATTTATACTGACAGTAGGAAAATGGAAAACAAGTGACACGCCTTGAGTTTAGGACAACCTTAGTATACAAATAAAGAAAGAGTATCCATACACATCATTAGTCACATAAGCTTTTCTCACTAAAATGATAGTGTCCAAGTCCGGCCATGCTCACATTCAATGGAGAATTTCTAACAACGATATGAGCATCAAGAGCTTGATGGAGAGGTTACCGTCAAACCACAATGGATCACGTGACTTGATAATTGCCTTAGACGTATCTTTTACCACAATTCAGTTGTCCTAGAGTGACCAACAACCGAAGAGAAATGGTACGACACTTGGAAAGACTGAAATAGGAACGAGAGCATGTGACTATGGACTTCATTGCCAGGATTGTTACAGGAGCACAACAACATTTGAGTTACTATGGGTCGCCTCAAGAAATGACAACATTTAGGATTATGATGGGGTCCTTCACCAAGATCACTCGTTTTCTATTGGTTAAACCTCATGACACATCGGTAGCTACAAGAAAAGAGTATGTCCAAGAGATTTTACACCAACTTAAGTTCTCTACCATACCTAAACAAGACTCACATATCGCTTGGATAGTCTAAACACCAGGTTCTGAACCATCAAAAGAATGTTAAAGGTATGAATAAGGAAAATTAAAGGAAGCTCTTATCTTCGGTCCAAACTTGTTTACAACAACAAGCTCCCAACTAGCTTTTACAACCATATGAAGTTTTATGTGTGAATAACACTGCGAGATTATCAATATACGGAATAGAAGTAGAAAGGAATTGATTTGTTGGAATAAATCTCTGCTAGAACCAAAATACATTAATAGAAATTTATATTTAACCCAGAATAGTAGCCTTGTGTTAACAATCTACGGTAAAGAACTTTAGGATCTTATTGGATAAGACTTTTTATGCTAGTAAACTGATTGAGTGTCGTGCTTTCACCTCATAAAGTAGAATCAACTTTAGTGAACAGTTTAGTGAACCCTTTTCCTTTTCTCTTTTTTAGAAATGGCAGAACAGAGGCAAAACCATGGGTGTTCATCGAAAGTAGGCAAAACTAAAAAGAAAGTAGAAGGCCCAAGTCTAGCACAAATTTTGCAAGATCTAACAACCAACTTGGATCGATCGCAACGGAGGGTACCCCAAGAAGGATCATGGTACTTATCTGATCTAAGGGTACAGAATATCCCAGCACCTGAGAGGAAGAATTTTTCCTGAACAACTAAGGTATGGATTAAGGCCACAAAGCAACAACAACCAACCGTAAGAGCTTGTTATAGGTGCAACTAGCCAGAACATAAAATGATGCACTGCCCGATGAGGATTGGAGAAGGCAATCAAGGAGAACCACTACGAAATAACAAGAAGATCACACGCTCGAAACCTTATCCTCAAGATGACCAACTGGAACAACTAGGAAAAGGGGCCCCAAAATTAAAAATCTGTTATTAATGCCATAAGCTCAGACATAAAAGATCGAAGTGTCCACTACGAGAAAAACTAAACTACAACCACCATCAACCAAAACAGAGTTGCAGAGATCAAACAAATTTGTTACAACAAGGAACAAGTGGTGTGAAAAAGGTGGTGCAACTTGATCAACCAGAGAGTGATGACGAAAGTGTTCTCCATTCACAAGAGACAAACTCAACAATCTGTTTCAATTGCAGTAAGTTTGGACATAAAAAGTTTGAATGCCCGCTACCAAAGGGAAGAAACTATAATATTCGTAAAAAGGGAATGGACAGTTCGGAAAGGATGGTAAAGCTTGACCAACAAGAGAATCACCAGACGAAAGGCTCGCCTTTCCCAGAGAAAAAGGAGTATCCATTTATGATCCGAGGTACGCCTAAATTCGCAAACTCTAAGATCTACGTTAGTTAGATTTGTTGCGTTATTTCGAGAAAAGTTACGCTAGAAGGACGAAAGCTTTTAGGTCAGCCCAAGTCAGACAACTTTCGCGCCACAAGTATGCGACATGATCATAGAAAATTTCGTAGTGATCGGTTTAAGAGATTAGTAAGATTAGACAACGATTTTTCCAAAATGTTGAACGTATCAACCCAACCTTATCCACACCCTCAGTAACGAACAACTCAATGACTCAACTTAAAAGAGAAGAGATGCAAGTAGTCATCCACAACCTTTTGCATGAAATTTTGAGGACGAAATTTGTTTAAGGGGGGTAGATTGTAATACCCTGGTCCGGACCCTAGTAGTAACCATCTAGATTGTAACGACCCAACCCGGATTCTAGTTGTAACAGCCCGGACTGTAACTACTCGCAGAACGATCTAAGCCCAAACACTAGTATTAGCAATGGTTAGTTGACGAGAACTTAGGTTGCTACATAAATAAGGGGTAACTCTAATTAGCCCGAAAATCTAAAATAACACGAAACCCTAATTTGACCCGAAAACCCTAACAGAGACCAAATACTCAGAGGAAAAGTCCTAACACTTAGAAAAGTCTCAGAATAGCTTAAATTAAGTAAATAACATAAAATATTAAATTAAAAATCAAAAATTTCTATAACCAAGGTAAAATGACCATTTTGCCCATAATATAGTAAAAAGTCCCAAAAATCCAAAATTTAACACATGGATACCCAAAATTAGATATTTATACACAATTAATTAATAAAATATAAAATAACAACAAAAATAACAAAAATGCCCTTGCATGGCCGGCCACCTAGGATAATGTGCCCAAAAAGCTACTTTTTGCCTTTTTAAACTTAAAAATGAGAAAAAGATGTATAAATAAAGTATTATTTTGACCAAATACTTTTTATACAAGTAATATATATAATAATATAATAATATAGAACAACAAAAGCAAACAAATATTTATTTAAAATCTCTACACAATAAATAAGTCAAAAAGTCAGTTCTAGTCAAACTATCTTAATTTAGCTTAAAAGCCTACACTTATTTATTTAATTGCTATCAAAATTATGACAAATCATGAAAAGAATAAATTAATTATAAATACATTAATATAATAGGTTTTAGTAGGTTTAGATAAATAAAATTAATATTTTATGTAATTAAATATACAAAAATGCACCAAAATACATTTTAAAACCCTAATTAATTACCAAAACAGCTTTTTTAGTCTCCCAAACAGTCCCAGCCGCATTCCACCTGCAAAGACTGATATACATCTCTCTCAAATAAATCCCACCACCCCATGCACCCAATGAAATCCAAGAGAAATTAAATTAAAACTTAATATCATCATTAAAACCACTAACCAAATTTTCTATAAAACAAACTAAGAACCAAACCAGCCCTTCCATTCTCCATTTTCGGCTGAGAGAGGTGAGGGAAAGCTACCACAAATTTTCCAAGTGTTTTAAGAAAGAAGGAGAGAAGAAAAAAGAAAGAAGAAAGAGGAGAGAGGAAAGGATCAAAGAAGGAGCATTGAAGCCAAGTCTATATCCCCTTCACCCATTTGAGCTTCAAACAAGGTAAACAACTCCCTTAAACCCTCTGGTATTCTCCCCCAGGATAACCCTCAATCCATATCTATAACAAACCATAAGAAGATAAAACAAGAAATGAGTAAAAAAGGTGTCATAGGAGAGATTTAGGGACGGTTCATGTATGAGTAAGCTTTATATATATTTACATGTGTTTATGTTTTAGTTTTATGGCCTAAACATATTCTAGAGTTTTGATTTTTATAAGTTCATAATATGCATGCAAAGAAACACAGGTAAAAAATGCACACAATATTAGCTAAGCAATTAAAACCCTAAGTAGCCTGATTTTCTAGACTTCTTCATTTTCTGCCACCGACTTTAAATAATCATAACTAAATGTAAAAAAATGGTATTAAATTTATTTTTGTGTCCAGATCTATATTTTTGAATTATCTTTCATAAAAAATTGGTTTGAAGTGATTTCGTTGGGTAGAACTCCAGATATCTCATTTTTGCTAAAAAGTGTCAGATCTTGACCACTCTGACTTGCAGACCTAAAACCTTAAGTTAGAATGAGAACAGAGCTTATGTTAAAATAGAAAACTTGTAGAGCCACAGCCTTTGAATTGATGCCCCAAAACAGTGGCCAATAGAGGCTCAATTCTTATGTTTTTCTTTGTAAATTGCTGAACCGTTTTTACTAAAATAAAATAAATGACCTATTTACCTTAGGAATTGACCTTAGTGATAAATATGAGAGTTATAGAAAATATTTTTATCTAATTGGTGTTAAAATATCAGAAATTAAATCTATGTGTAAGTATTTCAGAACGCTGTCGTAAATTTAAAACTAGCAATTAAAACTTGTACTTAAAATTTGTTAAGTGTTTGAATGATGTTACTTATGAGACTTGAGTATGTGAATTTTATATGAACTTTGTGAGTAATTAGTGTATGAAAATGATACTTTTAATAAAATAAACTCATACCGATTAATTCGATTCTATGTCGCTTAAATTGCGGTTATGCATCATATGATTGTACTTGATACTTTAACAAGCTGTACCATGCGCCTTATCATATTTATGTGCCATGCCTTGATTAATTGTGCACGAGAAGTATGTTGCACACCATGAACATTCACATGTTGCATCTGGGATTATCAGAGTCCTTTCGTATCTTTCGAATTGGGTTGGGTGACATGGAAATCGTTGTACTGTGGTTGTGGATCTAGGACATCCCTGGTTGCTATATGTGATACTGAATTGGAGGTTTTGATTAAAAAAAGGAGGTTTAGGCACCATGGGTTCGTCACTAGCTTTAATTTAGACTTTGGGTTGACACCTAATGAGTTTCCTTGGTCTTAAGGTGGGACTGGTTGAGCTGGAATAAGGATGGGTAAAATTGGATAAAGGTCGGTCCCCACGCCGTTGCCACTGAGTAAAACAGCTATGGCATAAAGCTCGACAATAAAAATTTACTATTCGCAACGAGGCGAGGATAGGTTAAGGTGATCAAGAGCCATCAAGTCTACTCTGTAATTCCCGGCGTGGAATTCGTGATACTGTTCTGGAAATGCTTGGGATTGGGCATCTGTATTGCATTCATTTGCATCACACACTTATTCTTTTGTTCTTATATATGTGTTCATCTTGTTAAAAATGATAAATAGCCTGTAACTTCGTACTGGGTGCTATACGATATGTATTGTGGAATATCTTGTCGCGAGTTTGTTGGACGGTTTAGGGAATTTGCTTCTAGGCACCGGCTCATGGCATTTATGCCACAGGTGAAGAAGAAGAAAGTTTCGAGGAAGGCGCATTTGTTAAGGAAGGAGACTTTGAAGAAGGAGGAGTGTGGTAGGAACAGGATAATCCCAACGACGCAGTTTGAAGACGTAGGATGTCTCTTTTTGATCTTTTTGTTCAAGTTTTCCACAGACATGATGTAAGTTTTGTTAAACTTTCTAGATGACTGTACTTATTAAGTATTTTGAACAATCTCTGAACCATTATTGATGTATTAGTTATCTTATGTATTTATGAACATTCGGCTAGAATATGTTCCTTATTTATAGTTACATATGTCCTGACATACCCGGGGAACGAGGTGTCACACTGCCACTCATCTTGTTCTGCAAAACCTTCCTCTCCTTCGGGTGTGACTTCCTCAAAAAGTTCTTCCTCCTCACCTGTGGCACAAATACCATGAGTCAAAACACAGAAACAAACTCCCTAAACCTTCTAACCAAACTCACCATAAAATATTCTACAACGCATATCATATAACAGCCAGTACAATTTATAGTCAAGGAGACAGACAAATTTCACAACTACGGCAAGACAAACATAAATGAGAACAAGTATACAGGTGCGTGATGCAATTGAATGCGATGCAACCAATTTTATTTTTTAATTCAATTTAAACTTAAGTTATTCTAGGTTCTCCCAAATCGAGGTGAACCATCCAAACCCCATGATCCCAATCACGCTAACCAAGTCTACCGACCGACAAAGAGTATTCCTTAAGCCGCGGGATGACTACGTAGCGGACTAAGTGTCTAGTCGGGTCATCACTGACGGCAAGGGCGTGGACAATTCAACACTCAGGCTCTCGACTCTCAGGTTAAGGTTAAATGCGGGATCGCGAAATTTAACTCCTATTATTATGCCACCCGAACCGCCTTCACCAAAATACAAATATCACAATAATGTGCATTTAGCACTTGGGGCAAATACTTTCCAAAATAAATCATGGCATATAGCCAATATCATAATATTTTTAAATATTCAAATTTCTAAATATTGTAATTCCATCAATCACGGTACCAACCCTAAGGTTCAATTTTTATTCTTTTTTTAAAATAAATGGTGAACCCCGTAAAATCTAACCTAATGATGACGTGATATGACATATGCAACTGTTATTTACAATTCGCAGGTATAAACTGATCATGGCTTATGTTAAAATGACATATATATACTTTGTATTGAATTATAAAATTATGAGCTAGAGTACAAGTATACGAAGCACAAACCATAATTCATGAGACATAGATTTAACCAAGTGACATGGATTCTATTCATCAATTAACTATTTTCATACACCAATCATTCTACATAATTTATTTAAAGTCCACATCTCTATGTCCCACAATGTGATATGTCACTTATACAGTTAGCCAAATTAAGGTAAATGTTCATGTGTCAAATTAAACATCATAATGGTGTTTTGGGATACCTAGACATGGAGTTAAGTTCTGATATTTGGACACCATTTAGATAAAATATTTTTTACAATTTTTATGTTTAATACTAAGGTTAGCTCTTAGGATAAATGGGTCATTTATATCATTTTAAAGAAAACAATTTAGCACTTTATAGAGAAATGTACAAAATTTGGGTCTCTATTGACCTCAGTTTTGGGGCATCCAATCAAGGGCTATGGGTTTGATTTTTGGATATGTTCTATTTTAGTGTGTTCCCCTATAAGTTTTATATTTTGTGCTAAAGCTAGTTGTTTGGAACAAGTTGATGATTTTGGCCATTTTATAAAACAGGTCCAGTTAGCTATAAAAGATTCAGCAGAATCTGGATTCAACAGTGAATGCATAAGACTTTTGGGGAACCTTCTGCTGGTATCTAGGGCTACTTTTTGGTCAATAAATAGATTGATATGTTCTCTATACGTTTCATGAAAATCACTTTTGGATTTGATCATTAAAAACATAGGTTTCTGGTCTTATAAAAACATGTGATAGAGAGCTCTATCAGTCACAGATTTTAAATAGTGGTTTTGAGGAGGGTTTTGACCTATCAAAACTTCATAGTTTAGCCTCATTTTTGGTGAGAAGCAAGATAAATAGGTTTTCTACAAGTTTCAAGTTTTGACCTAAGATTGGTTCTCATTCTAACTTAGGGTTCGCATGTATGCAAATCAGGATGGCCAGAATTTGACACTCTTTAGTAGAAATTGTATATTTTGAGTTCTACCCAATGAAATCACTTCAAACCTGTTTCGTATGAAAGATAACATAAAAGTTAGATCTGGACATAAAACTCATGCTTAGATCATTTTTCTACAATTAGTTATGATAGTTTAACATTTTTGGCAGAAAGTTTAAACACCTAGAAAATCAGGCCCTTTAGGGTTTTGGTGCCTTTGCTCAAGATATGTTTAGATTTAGTTTATTTTCTTTGCATGCATGTACTTTATACTTATATATCAAAGTTTCAGAACCTATACAAGCTATTAAACTCAAAAATAATCACATACAAACTTATCCAACAGTAGATTAAACATGAACAGCCCCTATTCTACCATCACAATGCTTTTTGTGTAAGATTTTGTTTCTTATTCTTAGATGTGTTTATAGAGATGGGTTGAGGGATATTTTGTAAGAGGATGAAAGTGGGTTTTAAGGAGTTTACTTACTTGTTTGGTTGTTCTAAAGGTTGAAGAATGTATGGACTTACCTTTAGAGTATTCTTCCTTACTCCTTTTTTCTTTTCTTTTTCTTTCTCTCATTCTTTTCTCTCCCACACTTAAAGAACACTTGAACACTCAAACAAATCTAGTCTCTCTCATTCCTCTTGGCCGAAAATATGAAAGGAAGATTGGGGCTCAAGTGTTGGTTTTATAGGAGAAGAGGTAGTGGAAATAATCATTAATGTGTAAATAAATTTTTGATTTTTCTTAATTCTCATTGATTGCATGGGAGGTGAAACTATTAACAAGATATTTGAGATCTGAATTTTTAGAAATATCAGATGGGAATTCGGCCAAGGGGCTGTTTGGTTGATTTTTGTGCTTAAATTTTTCTTTAAGTGTTTATTTGGTGGCATTTTGGCACTATATTGTTTAAGAAAATATTTATAAAATTGATTTAATGTATCTTTTTGGTCTTCTAGCTTACTAAAATGAATTATTTTAGGTTTATTATTATTATTATTATAGTTTATAAAAATATTGACAACAATCAATTATTTAAATGTAAGAAATTAAGCTACTTTAAGCTATTTTGACTAGAAGTGATTTTTTGACTTATTTAAGTGTGTAAGAACTTTAATAATGATTTGTTTTTTTTTGTTGGTCTATAATATTATATTATTATGTATACTAATTGTTTAAAAAGTCTTGAGTCATAATAATACTTGATTTGTACAATTTTTTCTCATTTTTGAGCTTAAAAAGGCAAAAAGTAACTTTTTGTGCACACATCCCAATGTGGCCGGCCATTCAAGGGTATTTTTGTTATTTTTTTGTTATTTTATCTTTTGTTATTTAATTATATCTAAATATCTGATTTAAGGTGTCCATGTATTAAAATTTAGATTTTTAAGACATTTTGCTGTCTCATGGGCAAAATGGTCATTTTACCCAAATTATGAGAACTTTTGATTTTTAACTTTATATTTTATGTTATTTACTTAATTTAGGATGTTAGGAGTCTTCTCTGTGTATTAGGGTTTTGCCTCTTGAGTATTTGGTCTTCTTTAGGGTTTCCGGATCGAATTAGGATTTCGGGTTGAGTTAGGGTTTTTATCCTTCTAGTGACCAAAGATCTCGTCGACTAACCGTCGCTAATACTACAGTTTGGGTTTAAATTCATGGGTTATATTATAATTCTTCTTGGACTAAATTAGTTGGGCTTAATTAAAAGAGTTTGGCTTTATAATTTTATTTGGGCCCTATTTTTAATCTTTTTCATGATCCGTGATTTTCTTGGGTCAAGTTGTAGGATTGTGATCCTATGATTTTATGTGATTTTAGGGTTTTAAAATTTTTGATATCAACTGTCCTCAAGGGTTTGGGGTTTAAATCTTGTGTCTTAGGGTTTCGTTTTTGTTTGATTAAAAGATTGTGTAAAATTACACTTGGGTTCAGTTTGTCCTTTTCGTAATTTCTCTACCTTATTGAACTAACTTATAAGTTTATGATTGTTTATGATTTTTGATTTTTAGAATTCAGTATTAGAGAATTCTATTTTCCGTAGGATTTTACTTTGAATCTTAGGGTTTTGTTCCCGTCTTAACCCAATTTTGGGGTTCTAGTCTTTGTGGGTTTTTGTCGTTAATTTTCGTAATCTAAAATCGGGTACTTTTATATATTTGTTCATGAGTTAGTGTCTGTTGTAGAAAATAGATCAGGATTACCTCAGAGGCTTTCGTGCAGATGGAGAGAATTGAGGGACTTGCGTATAATTTGTTACGACAAAGATTGTTGATGACTTCTAGAGTGATTATGGGAGAATTTTATGGTATTTTCGTAATAAATATGTAGCTTAGCATGGATTTACCAATTGTGGGGTGTCTTGGGCTAAAAGTATAATTTCTAAAAGTTCGAGGTTAAATGTGTAATTATTAAAAATTATGAAATATTAAGCCTTTACGTATATTTCCTTCTTAATTATTGAGTTGGCACTTAATTTTTTTATTCCTTGGATTTAGAGTTTTGTTATTTGTGAACGTCTTTGATTTGGGTCTTTTTTAAAATTTTGTAATTTTCTTGAACCAAATTGTAATTCTCTATTTTTTATGAGGTTCTAGGATTAAGAGATATCTTTTCTTCTTTAGGGTTTTTAATTCCGAGATCTAATTCTAGACTTAATCCTTCAGGATTCTTACTCTTGATCTAACCCTAATTTAAAAATATAGTTTCTGTTGATTTAACGTTCTCAATCCAAAGGCTTAAATCCGGGTCGTTACAAATTCTGGCTTTTAATGGTTATTATTTTGCATGTTTGATTATATGGTTTAATGATTATTAAAATAATTTTTTTAACCACGTGGATTGATCGTGGTAAATTAATTGTGAAGTCCTCGGAGGCACAGGATTAATGAAAATATTAATTATTTTTCGATTTTTAGTTATTGTATTTTGGTTGCTATGTAATCAAAAGTCAAAAATACGAAGAACAGTCGAAGAACGAAGAACAAACCGCGGCACCAACTTGGAATTATCAAACCAAACCTGGCAGTAATCATGGATTTATGGGATGATTAGGATTATCAAGATGGATGGCCACGTGAATTCAAATATCATGATAATTATCTAAACATGATTATGGCATTAAAGCCACATGAGTTTTCAATCTTGTATGCCTTGGAAGCTTTTTCGCAAGCCAAACAATACCAACCGGTGGGCCCAAGTGATTATTGCCGTGGATGTTAAATGTGATAGGAATAGATGGCTACTGTTTAGAATTCATGGCCTTAATTTACTGCTTGACCGAATTACATGGAATCAGGAATCATGAATTACACTTGAAAACAAATTATCAAGCCAAACGGTCCTCACTTTTGATGAGTAATTATCACACCTAGCCTTGATTCACACACTGAATTCTCTTGTAAACAAAAAGTATGATGCAGTCCAACAAACAGCAAAATCGCACAACGCAGTGCACGGTGCGCGCTCAGTTGTCGTGTGCGCGGCAGTGCTTTTCAGCTGCGGCGGTGGTTATTCGGCAATGGTGGCGGTAGTTAGGCAACGACAGTAGTATTTTAGTGGGACTATAACTTGTAGAAGCTGAGTTGTACAAGGCTTTTGGTTGGCTACAAAGTTCTGACAGGAACAGAAGATTAGAATTCTAATTCTGACAGGATTGCAGATTTTTTGGATGAACAAAAACTCTTTAGATAAATGAGAGTGTAATGTGATCCCAAGAGCGGGGTGAATTAGATATTTAAAAAATTCTTTCAAGATATTCAATTTAAAACATGCAATATATATATTCTCTTGATCTTATATGTATAAGCAAATATTCAAACAAAAGTAAATATAAAGAGTTTGAAGGTTAGAGAAAATAAAATTGAGATTTTTACAAGGTTCGACGCACGGCTTACGTCCTTACCTTTAGCAACACGCTTAAGGATTTTCACTAGTCCCTCCTTATAGGCGGAGATGCCTCTCTCCTTCACAAGGCGGAGAAGCCTTTACGCCAAGAGCGTACGAACTCTTAAACCCAAGTGATATTCCGTCACTTGAATAAGGCTATGATCAAGTTTTAACAGTAATTTGATGAAGAATGTGTATAAGAGTGAGCTCCTTCAATGTGCAAGTAAGTACAACACTATAGCACACTAATTCACTCTCAAGAAATATGTCAAATGAAAGCTCAATGAGTTTTTCTAAGTGTTTCTCTCAAATATAAACAAGAGTGTGAGATTTGAATGCACAAGAGTGAGAAGTAAGAGAGTATGATATTAGAGATCTTTCTTGGTACTCTTAAGTTCTGAAAAATGGTTCTTTTTATAGCCCAAAATACGAGCTAGCCGTTGACATTAAAAAGATATTTTAATTGCTTCAGTCAAACTAGCCGTTATGCAGTCAAATTTGAATTTCAGAACATATCAGTCGACTAACATGATAGTTCAGTCGACTGAGGTACTCAACAGAAGCAGTTCTTGAAAACCATAAGGTTTTTAGTCGATTGGGGCCTCAATACCAGTCGACTGAACTAGTTTTAGGGGCCTTCAGTCGACTGATCTTTTGATCCAGTCGACTGAACCTATTTTAGTTCAGTTTTGTCTTATTAGCAAGATGTTTTGAATGCTTGATCATGCTTATTTGATTGAGAAGAAGATTTGATTAGACTTTTCAAAAACATTTCTCAATATGTTTCTCATTAGAATAACATTCATGACTTTAGGTTTCTTTTAAACATTTTGTCATGAGATGTTTAAGTCAAATTTGATTTCTTATGAGCTTCAAGAGATATATTCATAGTTAGTGAACTCACATTGATCTTATGTTACAATACAAATGAGAGACTCAAAAACTTAGTCTTCACGTTCTTTGCTCCATGATCTCGTAGCCACAATGATTTTGATTTGAATGCGTTATGGCTTGTGGTCCTTATATTTGAAATGAATTCCTAAAAATATTCTCAATTTGTACAATAAAACATTTTTGTTTGTTATCATCAAAAATGGTTGTTGAAATCTTGTTTAGACCAACAATCTCCTCTTTTTTTGATGATGACAAAACAAGGAGCAAAATAATGTAGTAAAGCTATATAATGCTCCCCTCACAATATGTAAGGTTACATGTTATCATGGAATAACATATTTTGAAGACTTAGAGCAAAGTAAGCAATTCATATTCGAAATGTCATTCACATTCAATATGATGAGTCATGTATTCAAAGTTGGAATATCCAAGTCATGCATATATATATCAAAAGTAATACATCCACTTGATTCAAAGTTTGATCATTAATACATTCACTTGATCAAAATCAAAAGTTTTAAATTTAAAGTACATTCATTCAAAAACAAGCTAAGCTAGTATTTTGCCTTCTCCCCCTTTTTGTTAGAATCAAAAAGCTAGAGAACCGGAGGAGTCATCGGTATTGGCTGTCTCGTTGGCACCTCCAGATGTGCCACTAGCACCACTAGAACTATCATCATCAGGTGAAGGAGTGTGAGAGGGTGGAATGTCGAGAGCATCTTCAATGCGAGTTAGGCGTTTGTGTACTTTCTGGATTTCTCCTTTAATTTCTTTTGTAAAGGATCTCACTAGCCCCTTTAGGAAAGATTTGGTGGAACGATCTAGAGGAGGATCCACTTGAGTAGGAGTGGTGGGTGAAGTGTGATTGCTAGCGTCCTCGTCCTTGTCACTTTCCGGAGCCACAGGTGGCTCTTTCGGTTCTTCCTCTTATTCTTGTGTATTTTTTGGAACCCAATTGTCACCACGTAGATAATAGCCCATTAGTTTTAAGGATTTTGCAGTGATGAAGTCCGTTGGTTTTGGTGGGAGAAAATTAGATGAAGAGGAGGAGAAACCAAAGGACTCAATAAGAGGGGTAAGATGAGCATCATATGGTAGAGTGTGGCGAGTGGAACTTTCTTTAGCAAACATCCACATGCACATAAGAGAAGGAATATCTAGGCGTTTGCCTGTGAAGACACACCACATGATGAAACAATCTATAAATGAGATGTATGTTTTGGAACCACTACGGGGAAGGATGTTGTAGGTTATGATTAAATGAACTATTTGGCCATGAGAGTGAGTTGAGAGTATTTGGGTGTGAAATTGAAATTTGCAGCCGATTTAGTCATAATCATGGGCAAGAATTCTTGAGGAGTAAAGTCTTGCTCCATAATCCAATTGGATGAAGGTCGAGGGCAAACAAAATCGCCTCTACCCATACCAAAAAGATTGGCAATGTCTCGATCGGTGAATCGATAGTGTTTGCCGTATGTATAGGTGCAAAGATGTGTGGAACGATCATTAGGTCCCTTTTTAGGTTCTCTGATGAGGTTTGCATAGAACAACCATGTATGTTGGGGGAAAATGCCTTTTGGTTGATAGAATAAAAATGCACCCCAACCAATATTTGAAAAGAGACAACATACATTGGGGAAATATGTATTCATGAAATCCATATTGAGAAACTTACCAAATATTGGTTCAATGACACGAAGATGATTTTTGTATAGACTTTTTGCCTTCCCGGTTGAGAACCATTGTTCATCCGAGGGTTCTTTCCGAGCAATAGATTTGCCCTTTCCTCCTTTTGTTCTAGGCGGCATGATGTAAATAGGAGATCAAAAGATCGAAAACCTAGGATTGATTTGAGGAGAGATGAGAGGTTTGAAATCCTAGGGTTGAGAATTTGTTCAAGAGTATATGCGGTTAGATGGATGTTAGAATGAGGAGAGGAGATCGTGGGTGATAGAAGATGAGATTGAGAGTTTAGGGATAAAGGAAAGGAAAGAGGAAGAAGATAGGAACCAAGAGAGAGTGAGGAGTCGAGAGAGGGAAACAGAGAAACAAAAAAAATTTGTGCAACAATATAAATCCTGACACTTCAGTCGACTGAAGTGAAGGGTCAGTCGACTGCCCTGCTAAAACAGGCTCAAATTGGGATTCCAGTAGGTTTTCAGTCAGCTAGGGCTTAGGCTTCAATCGACTGGACACATCTTAGTCGACTGGACTTGCTTAATTAGTCGACTAGACTGAGAATTTTAGCCTATTGTGCATATCAGAAACTTCTCAGTTGGCTGAGGTTGAATTTTCGTCGACTGATCTCTCTTAATTTCATGTTTTGATGTATTTTACACCACTTCTCGAGAATGTAATAATCCTAATTCTCTTCTTATTAAAATAAAACGATCCTCATTAAGTGGTTTAGTGAAGATATCAGCCCATTGATCATTTGTGCACACAAATTCTAGATGAATATATCCCTTTTGTAAATCACAAAGAAAATGATGTCTTATTTCAATGTGTTTTGTTCGTGAATGCAATATTGGGTTTTTTGAGATGTTAATTGCACTTGTATTATCACATTTGATTGGCACAATATCATAATTCATTTTAAAGTCTTTGAATTGTTGTTTCATATATAAAATTTGGACACAACAACTACCCGCGGCCACATATTCGGCTTCGGCGGTTGATAAGGCTATGTAATTTTGTTTCTTGGAGAACCAAGAGACAAGTGACTTCCCTAAGAAATGATAAGTACCACTTGTACTTTTGCGATCGATTTTGCACCCGGCACAATCCGCATTGGAATAACTAACCACTTCAAAGGAAGTGAATTTTGGAAACCATAACCCTATGTCTATTGTACTGATTAAATATTTCAAAATTCTTTTAACCGCAATTAGATGTGATTCTTTTGGACAAGCTTGAAATCTAGCACACATACATACACTAAACATTATATCCGGTCTACTAGCAGTTAATTATAGATGGCCACCGATCATACCTCGGTAGAGCTTAGTGTCAACCGATTTTCCTTATTTGTCGATGTCAAGCTTTGTTGATGGACTCATGGGTGTTCCCAAGATTTTTCCATCTTCCATGTTGAACCGTTTGAGCAAGTTTCGTATGTATTTTGATTGGCTCACTAACGTTCCACTTTTGGATTGTTTGATTTGAAGTCTAAGGAAGAATGTAAGTTCGCTCATCATGCTCATTTCGAATTCTTTTTGTATACACAATGAGAACTCCTTGCACAAGCTTTCGTTAGTAGCACCAAATATAATATCATCAACATATATTTGAATAATAAGCATATCCTCATGGTTTGTTTTTATGAAAAGTGTTGTGTCAATTTTGCCTCTTATAATGCCATGTTTTAGTAGGAAACCGCTTAATCTTTCATACCAAGCTCTAGGAGCTTGCTTTGAACCATACAATACTTTGGATAATTTGAAAACATGATTGGGATAATGATAGTTTTCAAAATCTGGCGGTTGTTCAACATAAACTTCTTCATTAATAAAGCCATTCAAAAAGCACTTTTTACATCCATTTGATATAGTTTGAAATTCTTATGTGATGCATATGCAAGAAACATGCGTTTGGCTTCTATCCTAGCTACGGGTGCATAGGTCTCATCAAAATCTATTCCTTCTTCTTGATTATAACCTTGTGCAACTAGCCTAGCCTTGTTACGGACAACAATGCCATTTTCATCGTTTTTATTTCTATAAATCCATTTGGTTCCAATTATGGTATGATTTCTAGACCTATGAACTAAATTCTAAACTTCAATTCTTTCGAATTGATTAAGTTCTTCTTGCATAGCCATTATCCATGAATCATCTTCTAGTGCATCATTTATATTCTTAGGTTCTTCTTGAGATAAAAATGTAAGATGATTACTAATATTTTTGTAGGAATATCGAGTAGTTACCCCTTGTGATGGTTCACCAATAATTTGATCTAAGAGGTGATCTTTTACAATCTTCCATTCTTTTGGCAACACTTTATGTTCCTCTTGATCTTGATTATCAATATGGACTTCAATACTTTTTTCTTATCTTCTTTGATTTGTAAATCCTCCAAACCTTTGTTGATTTCTACATCATCATCATTAGAAAGCTTGAAAGAGAAAGAATAAGTTTCATCAAATCTTACATGAATAGATTCAACTAGAGACATTGTTCTTTTGTTATAAACTCTATAAGCTTTGCTATTAATTGCATAACCAAGAAAAATACCTTCATCCGATTTGGAATCAAATTTTCCTAAATCATCTTTTCATTCAATACAAAATATTTGCAACCGAAAACATGAAAATAAGAAATGTTGGGTTTTTTTCCATTTCATAGTTCATAAGGAGATTTGTTAAGATGAGGTATTCTATAAACTCGATTCATTAAATAGCAAGCGGTATTGATCGCTTTGGCCCAAAAATACTTAGGCAACTTATGCTCATTTAACATAGTTTGAGCCATCTCTTGTAATGAACGATTTTTTCTCTCTACAACTCCATTTTGTTGAGGAATTCGAGGAGCCAAAAAATTATGAGAAATACCATTTTGATCATAAAAATTTTCAACCTCTTTATTTTTAAATTCTCCTCCTCTATCACTATGGTTGTGTAAGATTGAATAGCCCTTTTCATTTTGAAGTTTTTTACAAAGTTTGGCAAATACAAAATGTACTTCATCTTTTGATGCAAGAAATAAAACCCAAGTATACCTTGAAAAATCATCAACTATGACAAAATCGTATACTTTTTCACTAAGACTTTGAACATTCATAGGACCAAATAAATCAAGATGAAGTAATTGTAGTGACCTATTTGAAGAAATTTCTAGTTTCTTTTTGAAACTCGTTTTGGCTTGCTTACCAAATTGGCAAGCATCACAAACTTTGTCTTTAATAAATTTGGTTTTGGGCAAGCCTTTCACCAAATCTTTCTTGATAAGTTTAGATAGGAGATCCATGCTAGCATGACCTATCCTCTTATGCCATAACCAACTTGTTTCATTTTGTGCGGAAAAGCATTTTACATTTTGAGAATCTAGTTTTTCAAAATTTATGGTATACACATTTTCAAATCGATTTGCAACAAATAAGATTTTATGATCATTCTTATCTTTATCTATACAAGTATTATGCTTGAATGTTACACTATATCATTTATTACATAATTGACTTATACTTAGGAGGTTATGCTTTAGACCATTAACAAGTAAGACATTATCAATATGAAGAGAAGATTCTTTACCAACTTTGCGTTCACCATTGATTTTGCCTTTACCATTATCTTCAAAGATTACATAACCTCTGTCTCTAGGTTTTAAGCTCAAAAATTTTGTTTTGTCACCCATCATGTGTCTTGAATATCCACTATCCATATACCATTTTTCTTTAGAGGCGGTGGACTTCAAGCATACCTACAAAACAAATTAGGTGATTTTTTTGGTACTCAAATCTTTTTGGGTCCTTTACGATTAGTGTCTTTAATTTTTCACAACAATTTTGTGATACCATTATTTCTTTTCAATGGACAACTAAATTTAATATGTCCTATTTTCTTACATAGGAAACAAGTTGTTTGTTCATAAATATTTCTTGAAGATGAGACTTCAAAATCTTTAGAATCTTTCACAAAATAACTTTTTGAGTTTTTCTTGTTACTTGTTTCTCTATTATAGCTAATACCTTCTTTATTTAAGGACATTCTTTGAGCTCCAAAAAAATTTTCAAAATTTTCTTTACCAGTTGTACACTTGAAAATAATTTTGGAATAATCATCGACTTTCTTTTTCAAATCATAAGAAATATCATTTTCAAGAGCCTTTTCTTTCAAGGTCTTAAGTTTTTTTTCTCAAAAATTCATTTTCTTTTTCTAATTTAGAGATCTCATTTTCGGAAATTTTTGTCACTTTATCAAATTTGACTTTATAAATAAGTTTTTCTCTTTCTAATGACTCAACTTGCAAACCATGATCTTTTTGATTATTTGAAAATGATTCCTTTAATTCGTTCAACATTTGGGATTGGTTTTTAATTTTCTTAGAGAGTTTCTCATTTTTCTTTTTTAAATTTATATTTTTCTTTCTCAATTTCAAGAATTTTTTACGCAAGTTATATAAATCATTTTTAAGTTCCTCATAAGATGGCAATGATTCACAAGAGCTAGATTCATTACAATAGCTAGAGTCAAGTAGATTAGAATTAGGGTGAGAATTTACCTCCTCATCCATATTAGCCATCAAGCAAAAATTTGCAACTTCTTCATCACTAGAGCTCTCGCTAGACTTATTTGAATCCGTGTCATCCCAAGTTGTAGCTTTCATGGCCTTCTTTTTCTTCTTTAGATCCTTTTTAAGTAGCGGACATTCTGGCTTGATGTGTCCTACTTTCTTGCAATTGTAGCAAGTAAGAGGATTTTTCTTATAATCTCTCTTGCTTGAATCACCCTTATCAAATCTTGTACCACAAAATTTTCGTGCAAAGCGTTTATCTCTCTTGAAAAACTTTTCGAGTCTCTTAGTAATGAGAGCCATATCATCATTAATTTCTTCATTTTCATCATCGCTAGAACTTTCTTTTGAAGCTTTTAGAGCAATAGATTTATTCACTTTGTTTTGCTCGTTGACTATATCTTTGATCTTGAGTTCATACGTCAAGAGAGATCCAATGAGTTCATCCAATGTCATTATTCTCAGATTTTTTGCTTTCAAAATAGCTGTCGCCTTAGCTTCCCAAAGAGGTGATAAGGTTTTGAGTACTTTCCTTAACAATTCATAAGATTGATAAGTTTTTCCAAGAGCATTGAGAGCATTGATGATATGAGTAAAGCGAGTATACATGCTAGAAATGGTTTCATCATCACTCATTTTAAATCATTCATATTTACTAATTAACCTATCAATTCTAGAATCTTTAACATCTTGTGTTTCTTCATATGTAATTTTTAATTTTTCCCATATTTCTTTAGCATTTTTACATGTTATGATACGATTGTATTCATTAGCATCAAGAGGACAATATAAAACATTCATAGCACTAGAATTTATTTGAAGTAATTTCATATCATTTTCATTCATTTCTTCTGTAAGGACCCGGTACTTGTTTATTTGGTGCTTTCATGTTTTCGGTCAAGTGAGGAGACGGAATTAAATGTGGGCGTGGATGTTATAAAATTTTGTTCACTAGCGGTTAACTTACTAATATGTGAAAGCGTAATTGAGATACATAGTGATAAATGACAATAATTTGTGGTTAAGCATAACTTATTAATTCAAATTCTTGGAATATGGGATGAAAATTAAGTTGTAAATGTGGAATTAAATTATGAAGTTAATGGAATTAAATTAGAGTGGAAAATAGGTCACGAGAGCTAAAATTAGAAAGAAGAAAGTCGAAACAATGAGAGGCAAGCCAAACATGGCCTTCAGGCCATTCTAGAAGAGTGGAGAGAGAGAGAGAGAGAGAGAGAAAGATAAAAGAGAGCAAGGACCCTCACCCCTTCCACGCCAAACACCTTCTTCCCTTCTTCTCTTCTCTTCTTCTTTGCTTCATGGGAGAATCTACCAAAATCCATAAACCCTAGCCTTCCTCCCTTAAAATTTGAGAAGTTTGGAACCAAATTGAGACCTAACAATGGAGGAGAAAAGCTTTAATCCACAAGAGAAGCAACCAAAGATGAAAATCAAGCTTTGGAGAACGGAAATGAAAGATTGAGTATCAAGGAGCAAACCAAGGAGGCAACGGAAACCCTGGGAGGGAGAAAGTGGTGGAATCTCAAGGCTTTCAGCTAATTGAGGTAGGATTTAGATTTTCTCGTATGTTTTGATTTGATTTGGGTTGATACTTTGATTTATGAGTAAAGATTTTGTGGATTTCATGCATGAGTTGAACATTTACCGAGGTGTGTGAGAGTTAAGTTGAGTTTTTAAGAAAATTTGGAGTTTTGGATAATGGTTAGCTATGAAATAGTAAGTTTATTGTGTAAAAAGGAAGTTTAAATTACTTAACATTCCATATTTCTGCATAAATTTGGGTTTGGATCGATTTTGGCTTCAAAATCTAGCAAAAACTCAATTTTTGGCGTAGGACCGCCCGAGGGACTGCTCAAGCGGTCTAGAGGGCGGTCATGGGATGCTCTCGGCTTCTTCTGCAGGCTAGACCGCTCGATAGACCGCTCAAGCGGTCTAGCCCGCAGTCTATTTTTCACTGGTCAAAAATATTTTCTTTAAATCAATGTATCTCCCTCATCCAGACTTCAAATTGAGTCATTCTTGTACTCAAATCGAAGCCCCAGAAGTCCTCTTTCCAAAAAAACTACTCTCACAAAAAAATTATTTTTGTAAAAAATGTTATGACCAAAATAGTGAGGGTATGTCTGGTTTTCTTAGCCGTTTTTTACCCGTTTTTGGCCAAATGTCTTGGAAAATGTTATTTTTCATCCTTAATGGAATTTTTTGTCAAATTTCTTGACCCATGGGCTATGATACACCTTTATCAACATACTAGGGGTGGGTTGCAAGTGTTGTACCAGTTGGATGGATTTTATGATAAAATAGGTTTTCTACATATAACGTTTTTTTTAAGAAGAAGAATGGGTATATGAGGGTTGTGATATATAGTCATCTTTTGACATTACTAAGCATTTAGAATAGAAACATGGATTTCAAATTGTGTATATGCATATGATGGGTGCATTTCAATTTTTTCAAATGATACAATCGTAATTGAATTAAATCTTGTGTTGGTACCTTATGAAGTTGATACATGAAATATGAATTATAAGAAATTATGGGTTGAAGTTGTGACGTATGTGCATATGACTTGAAAGGGAACTCGAGTACTTAAATGAAATATGATGTGAAATTGAAATGGATGATTTGAAACGGGAAGCGAAAATGGGAATATTTGAAAATGATTGGGAGAGGAACCGGTTGTGGGTTGGACTCCCGGGTTTTCTTGAAGAAAATGATAGTATCGGGAATAATGAACCATATGGATTGATGTGGATTAAGTTGGCCTGGCGGGTCCGCGGTGAAAGACTAAAAACTTACGCAAGATGGGGACCACATGCCCACGGGTTAGCTCCCGAAATATGGTGTTGTATCGTGGTGAGTTATAGAGCTATATATTACCCAATGGCTTCGCGTAGCCTATTGGAATAATAGGGAGGGGTTTCTATAAGCTGCACCCGATATCGGTTCATTAATTGTGATAAATTAATCGTGATACGATTTTGGGATAAATCGGGTAACAAAAATGTGAAACGATTTTTGCAAAAAATCGAATAATGGAATGATGATATGGATGATATAAAAAAATAAATATGAATAAGTGGGCATGCGTGGGTGTGTGCGTGTGAAAGAATAACAAAGTGGTGAAAATTTGCATCTTACTTCAGTTGCACCGATCACACCTCACAAATCATGCATTACATTTGAGTTAATCTATATCCTACAAGTTTCGACTCACGAACGACTGCTAAACCATTTTTCAAGTTCTGAGGAGAATTGATGATATCGAGATGATGAATGCATTTTAGGAATGGGCTAGAAGATAGGTCTAGTATTTCTTTTCTTATGCCATATGTACACATAAAGTTAAAGGATTTGATGTATTTGATCTTGTTCTTGTATTTTGGATGAGTCGGACGAGTGAAATGACATATTGTTTTGTAAATGATCTTGTGGCACTTGAAGCATTATTTAGAATTTGTTATGCGTTGGTGAAATAAAAATATAGTTGTTCAAGAAAATATTTATTTTTAAATGAGTTTTGAATTCCAATCTAAAGTAAAATGGAAGTTTTAATGGATGACCTTTAGAAGGGTCAGTTTGGGGTTAGTTCACGGGTACCCAGGATTCAGGACGTGATAGAATGGTATCAGAGCTCTAGGTTCAAATACCTAGGAGCCGTGGGGAGTGACCATGACCATAGTATATGACCTATTTGACAAGGTTAGGCACCACTACACGGCATGAGTTGTGTGCATGCATGGGTTTGTGATTGAATTATGTTGCGCATGTTATGTGTTTATGTGAGTATGGAGGGCTAAGTCTTGGGTGATGTGGCATGCTACATGGTGTCCGATCAACTACTTTGGGGTTCGAAATAGAAAAGCATTTGGCCGACGTTCTTTCTATGAGAAATCAAAATTAGTTGCTCAGATTGTCGCGTCGCTTTGGGGCTTTCCCTCGGTATGTGAATATGTGTTGATGTGATGTGACTAGGTGGTGAGTAGCGCGTAGCTCGGCTTTAGAAGGTTAAGTTGGGTTTCACCTAGTTAGGAGTTAAGATATCCTCGTTATATGAGCTATGTCCGTGGGGCTAGGATGAGTTGTGGCCTAGGTGGTAGTGTGGGTCACGGAAGTGAGACCTGGTGGTCAATAATCGTGGTGGGTGTAAGTCCCTGAGATGAGCATTGAGTGTTTGGTGTGTGTAGTGCTACCAGTTGCCTAACAGATGAGTATGGTAGGGTACTTGAAACCTCTTGGAGGTTGTTTGTTGTGGTTGGATATGAGGTGTGGCCTTGGGCGCATTGAGGATTGTGTATGTCTTGAGCCGTACCATGTCTTGAGCCATGTGCCCCGAGATTGGGTACGAACGGGAGCATAGTGGACGGGAACATGGTGGACGGGATCGTAATAATCTCTGGCCTAAGGTGTGTTAGAAAGTCTGAGCTTAGGTAGTGTTTGGGAATGTCCTTTACCCTGAGGGGTGTTATTAGTAACCACAGTGGTATCTTATGGTTTTGAAGGTCAGTTTGATGACCCTTGTGCTTTCCTCGTGCTGTGGTGCTTAATCTAATTTCTTGATAGAAGTCAAAAGTGTATGAGGAATGAGTAGGTAGATTAAAGATGTTGTCAATGGATCGGCTAACGAGTGATATGCATGTACGTATGATGAGATGTACGTCGGAGGTGATTGTGATTTAACGAGCAATGGTTTGAGGTTATTCGTAAATTTTCTCGAAATAGAGATTTGTGGCTTGATTTGTTGTTCACATAATTGGAAGACAATGTGAAATACATGGTTTTCAGTGAGAACGTGAGTGTGAGTGCGTGACATTTGTGGGGTATGTGACAGATGTTGTTGGTGAAGTTGACTCAGTCGTCTTAGGATGACGTGTCTGTGTGAGGAGATCCCATGAAGAGATGATGTTGGTAGTGTGTGACCTGGCATAAGATCTAAAGATGGTGATGTTGTCTTACCCTTAAGGGCGAGTGATAGGGTGGCGCCGTTTGGTCTGGAGTCGGTAGGCGAGGTTTGTTTGCTTATGATGTATGTAGTCGCTTTTATGTTTGAATAGCTATGTGCTGGTGGTATTCGTATAGTGACATAAGAGATGGGTGTTCTCGATTGAGCGTTTGTGTTTTCTGGTGGGTGTACCAGAGCCGCAAGCTAAAGACTGTGGCGTGGGTTTTGCCTACCCATCTGGTTGTTACCTACCTGTAGAAAATCAAGTTGATGTGCTGCAATCCTATGAGGAGATGTCCTAAAGTGATGTGAATATATGTGGTGTTGTCTTTGGTGGTTAATCGGTGAGGGTCGTATGGACGCGTGCGATGTATCGTTGGGATGTGAAGGAGTAGGCAATCATTAATGTGCTTGGGAAGAGATCTAAGTGTGAAGACCTATTGTGACGAATGATATAATTAGTGTGTAATGGTGGCCCTAAGAGGTAGTGATGTGGAGCAAGAGCATAGAGCTGCGCGACTCGTGGTCTTCCTAGCAGGAGAGATGTTTTGTGGTTGGTTGAATAGTGTGATTGTCTTGGTGCGAAGTAAATGTTGGGGTCGTATGAGTGTGGGTCCATTTGCCTGTAGTTCCTTGAAGAGCCTGTTTGCTTTACCCTGTGAACCTGAGTGTTTTAAGTGACATTTCTGGAAAGTTTACCTGATTTGTACGAAGGGTCGATAGCTTCAACTCTCGTGAGATCCCTAAGAGAGTTCGGTGATTGGGTTGTTTACATGGTAAGATTCTCGAGTGTCAGTTCTGTAGGATTCCTACGAGAATCTAGGTCTGCAGCTTGATCGTTATCCTCGTGATTAGGAGATCGTGTTTGGGAACCGTGGCGGGTGTATGAGAATTAAAAGGACCGTAAAAGGGTTCGATTGTGTGGTTGGCTTAGTGTTGAGACGGTGTATCCTGAGTGAGATAAGTCTTGAGGTTGTTTATGTTTGACCTTAGGTTCAGAGGTGGGTAAGTTGTTTTCCCATGGGAACGAAGTGTAGAGTAATAAGATTCAACATTGTACCGTGTGATTTGGATGGCCTGGGGTGATGGGTGAGAAACCGTGGGTTAAGATGTTTGCAATGGATACGTACCTGGGAGCGAGAATGCGGGAACTGTCTGCATGATCGCGGAAGTTATTATTAGCTTGGTATGAAAGGTTTTAGGATTAGAATTCCTTTTGATTGGTGTCGTGCGCTTTTTACGTAAATTGCTTAGACAGTGGGCTTAAGGTCTTGATATGGCCGTGATTTACCTAATGGAAGTTAGGTCAGTGAAGCGCAATCTTGAGAAGTGAGGTCTTGGCGCAATGGGAATATTGGCGTTGCGTCTCCGCGTATGATTAGTGACGAGTTTGTAATCTTATGGGATGCGATGTATGAGGTATGATGTTTGATGGTGTTCGTACATATGTGAATGAGGTCTAAGAGTTAAGAGTTTAAGTGTGGCGGATGATCTAAGTAGCATGGTCGAGGTCGACAGTAGTTGTGTGACTATGGTCAATACAGCTTCAAGGTGAGATTTACAAGAGTACGTTGAGGTTGGATCATGGCTTTTGATTAACCGTTTCTTTCTTAGGGAGAAGATACGGTTATCATGCAAACAGTTATGGTGCACGGGTTGTTCCACCTTGGTGAGGAGTAACTGTTAGGACCGTTGGTTGACTCTTGGTTTGGCTATTGTGGGAAAATGGAAGTCCCCGTAGATTAGTGTCCGTGATGTGACCCGTGAGTTGTGCCTTAGGACATGGATACTACCAGAATCAGGTGGTTGGAGGACCGAGTTTCTCATGGGTTCTCTGTAGAGTTGTGTTCCCTTGGAAGATTTGGTTAGTAGACCAGGAATGTTTGTCCTTGTTGACGAAGGAGTTAGTGTCGAGGTATAGAATCCTTTTCTGCACTGATTAATCGAGAATCGTTAGCCGTGGTGTGTAGCTTGTTCTGGGTTGGAACCTTGCAGTTGGAATATTTACATGGTGGGTTTGATAGGCTCTTGTGAGTCTGGAATTGTGTCCTATTTGGAGCTTTAGATTTCTCAAAATTCTTAATGTGCGTGATAATGTCGATGAGTGGGGTAATGTAAATACGAAAGATTACAAATTGTCTAGTTTGAGGTGTTGTAGACTTGAGAGACCGATGGGTAAGTGTAAGGCGTCATGACAAGGGATGTGATTCAGTGCGTATAAGTAAGTGCTTACCGATGAAGCATCTGATTCATGAGGTGTTCTTAATCCTAGTGACTCATGGAGGTCAGGTGGATGTGTTAGTGTTAATGGTTAGAGGACTCAAGTAATACCGTACAAGTAGTGATAGTTAAGTGGCCGTTAGGGCATGGGTGATTTTTGGGATAACACGTGAAACCCTTATGAACAATGTTTAAGTTTGGCAACATGTGTTTGGATTGGAGTAGTCCTCAGTATACATTGGAGTACAGCAGTGAGTTAGACCATAATACGACGAAGTTGGGAGAATCTTTGTGGAGGTAAAACCTATGACCCATAATGCTATGGTTAAGAATGTTTAATCTTCGGGAACGTGTATATGGCGTGAGATGGTGGTCATAGAGGGATAGTCGATGATCTATAAAGAAGTGGTTGATACCTGCTCTGGTGTTGATCTCGGTTAAGAGTGGATATCGTGCTAAACGATGAACCATTTTAGGTTAGTCAAACCCGATATGAGTACAACTTTGCGTCCGGTCTGATGACATATGGATGATTCTAGTGTTTGTGAAATATTGGCATTTGAAAGTTAAACCTGATGGTAGTGTGACACTTTCAGAAATAGAGGCGTGTTAGCATCCTTGAGTCAAATCATTTCGAAAGAACGATTAGGATCGCGGATTAAGATAGGTGCTATGTAGACCGAACGATTAGCGAATTATGTGAACAGATATTAAGATTAAAGGAAGGTTTGGTAAGACTTAAGAAGAATTTCGGGGACGAAATTCCCAAAGGAAAGAAAGTTGTAAGGACCCAGTACATGTTTATTTGGTGCTTTCATGTTTTCGGTTAAGTGGGAAGACGAAAATAAATTTGGACGTGGATGTTATAAAATTTTGTTTACTAACAGTTAACAGGCTGACATGTGAAAGCGTAATTGAGATATATGGTGATAGATGACAATAATTTGTGGTTAAGCATAGCTTATTAATTCAAATTCTTGGAATATGGGATGAAAATTAAGTTGTAAATGTGGAATTAAATTAGGAAGTTAATGAAATTAAATTAGATTAAAATGGATCATGAGAGTTAAAGTTAGAAAGAAAAAGGAGAAAATCATAATAAGCAAGCCAAACATGGCCCTTAGGCCTTTCTAGAATTTTGTCGAGAAATGGGGGTGAGAGAGAGATATAAAGCTAGGGTTCCACCCTTTTTTCTTATTCCCGCCGGGTATACCTCTCCCCCTTCTTCTCTTCTCTTCTTCTTTGCTTCATGGGAGAATCTACCAAAATCCAT